>VZRQ01003239.1:812922-848615 GCA_013397975.1 Machaerirhynchus nigripectus | reverse complement strand
CCTACTGTTTCTAAACTCTACAGAGTACATTGATGGTTTGTATTTACTAAATATAAAAAACCAGTGAGTCCACAAAATGTATTTTCTTGTTTGTGCACTGGTCATTCAATCCTGTTGCTTCCTTTTGCTGTGGAATTTTATGCAATGGTTTAAACAGGAACAATTTTACTACTCTCTATTACAAATACTTAAAGTTACTAGGCTTCTTATACTGACTGGAAGTCAGTGTCCTCCACTCCAACTGTCTCAATGAAAAGCTAAGATGAGTAAAAGGAAAAGATTCACTGCGAGTCACATAATACATCTTAAGACAACCATAAGACGAGTCATGGGTGGAAAGATCATCTTCAGATGCGGTCAGAACGACACCTAGCAGTCTTGTCCTGAAAAAAGACTGTACAGAGACTTTTCCCCATCATATACTGTCCCTAAAGGTAAGGAGTTATGAACAAATGCTGTCTCCTGTAACTTGATTCATCCTGCATGTATTCTCTGGAAATTAATGGGACTGAATCAGTATTCAACTACATCATTAGTTCCTCCTTGCAGCAAAAATAATCTGCTGGGTCCCAGACTTTGGCAACTGGGACAGATTCTGCACTCTCCATTTACAAAGCCCCATTCTCCAGAGAGATCTGAGAAGTTTGTGTAGCTGTACTCTTTTAAGTCCAGCAAGGGATACCAAAAGGAAAGGTGGAAAGCTCCAGCAGACGGACAAGTAGTCATGAATTAGATCACTGCAGTGAAACTCCACCCACGTTCATGCAAACCTTGGGTGTTCAGACCTACTGGAGGTAGGTGTAGGAGAGTACAACAGTACAACAGCCTGACTCATCCACCTCGCCACTCCCAGGGGAAAACCACACAGAACTCACAAAGCCGACTTCACTTTCTCTCATTGAACTGCACCATAGCAGAGTTCAGGATTAAATCTTAAAATTAGCTGTAAAAATAATGTATATGCCTATATCCAGCAGGAGACACCCTTAAAACTCATTTCAGCTTGCACCTGGCTGCCATGACCACAGGCTCTGAAAATCATGGATATGCCTGCACTCAAACTTCCCGAGGGCAGAAGTCCCCATGTTATCTTTGGAGTACCTTGGGATAAAAAGCAGCAAGATACAGCACAAAGGCTGTATGTCTGCTGTGGACCTTGGGAGTGCTGCTGGTCTGAGAACCCTCTCTGGCCCTGTTTCACCTGGGCCATGTTAAAGCCAGCCTTGCTATTTTGAAAACGTATTTTCTAACTACCTAAGAGACCCCTCCCAAAGAAAAACAACAATTCCTCCTCTTGTCTGCAAACACAGAACATGAGAGCATCCCTCAGGTGAGATGAACTGGGAGTGGGAAATGGGGATGAAACAGAGCATTATTCACTGGTGAAGAACCTGCTTGTTGAAATATCAAAGAACATTTGTGTACACTTATAAATTTGATTTTGCCCTACCACGGGAATAAAAAACAAGTATACGATACCAAAACATTGCAATTTTCTGTTCAGAATTCTATTTTAAAGCATTTTTTCCCTTTTACTTTCTTTCACACAGTGTTACAAACTACATACAGCTATCTATGTCACTCCTGTACCTTTTTCCAGTTTTGTCTCCTACCTTGGAACCTGATGCTGTTGTTGATTATTACCAATTTGTCATCCACAGCATTGTATTCTCCCACCTTTACTTCTTTTTGTTCTGCAGAGAAACAAACAAGAGTGGTTGTTTATGGCAGTTCACATGTTCTCAATTATTTAACTGAAATTGTCTTCTTTTTTGACAGTATGTCAAAAGGAAAAGAAATATGAAAGAATAGGGCATGAATAATTAAATCAGAATGCCAGACTGCTAACATCATTAAAAGAAATATTTCTGGTTCTTGAAAGAAATGTAAAGTATTTTTAAGAACTCATTTACATAATCAGGAAACTGTTATTGGACAGTCATCTCCAGCTTAAAGATCACACAGATTCTTACTGGCTCACACTATTCACGAAATTTTTACTGGGAGAACAAACACAACTAAATCACACATTCCCTTCCCATTTAAGCAACTAGGACATCTTGCTTTGTGAAGTATTTCCCAGGACAGTCATGGTGGCAGGCTCCACGTACAGTATGGAGTAGACTGGCTAGTTAGCAGATATGCTGGGAATCAAGTCTCTTAATCTGACTGGGAATTAGCAACTCATTAGTACCCTGACTGCAAAACATACTACGTTATATAATTAAAACCAACATGCACTAGAGCTAAAATTTTACAGTTAAGTCTCATCTGCTACTTTGGGACTTCCGTCACATCTCTGGCCTTCTTGTACCTGACAGAATAGAGCACGCAGATAGAGGAATTTGTTTCTTTGCTGCCTTGGGCACTGTACCTGCAACTCTGACATGCATTTGTCCCACACTTCTGATAGTATCTGCATCAATTAATTTCTGCTATTTTTGTGAGGTTTTTGGTATAGCTTAGAAGTGCAAGAGCTTACTAAATTATCATTTTTACACTAAAACTTTAACATTTTGATGAGACTTACAAACCACAGGCCCATTGGCTAAAGATTTCTTTGAAGAGCTGGCTCAGCAGAGACAAAAATTTCCTTTCAGGCCTCTCTGTCTGGGCACACACAACCCAATTTACATTTAAATTCCAAGCTCATGACCCTATTTGTGACACTGATTTTGGGAGCTGATGATCTTGAGCTAGATGGCAAATTTGAAAAGACTGTATTTCACCCAACAGCTCCACATTAACCTTTTCTTCTTTCTCACTCAAAGTGATTTTGCCTGTTCAGCTCTGCTGAATAGAGCAGCTAGCTCCATTTTAGTAAAATCTACAGGCTGACTAATACTAATCTGATAGCTCACAGGAGGCAGTTTCCTTAACACAAACCACTATTTTTTATTGTTATGTTGTTATATATTCTGTTATATTGTTAAAATTGTCTCCAATAAATTGTAGACTGGGCTGCAAATCTGGTAGAGAGTCCTAGGCATTTGCTACACCCCCAACAAAAGCTGGAGTTTGCAGTTCTGAAGACTCATTTGCCTTTCACATGAGCATAATCCGCTTGGATGGACCTAAGACTAGTTTGGAATAAAAGCAAAATGCTCTGGTGTCCAGCAGCAGTTTCACAAAGCCCATCCACATGGCATCACACACCCTTAGGAGTGAATATAAGTTTATAATTCCCATCACAGACTGAACATTCACTGTCAAATAGATACATGAATCAATTCTTGGCAATCTTAAACAATAAAATATTCCCAGTAGTCATCTAAAAGCTAAAATGGCTAATGCTAAAACCAGAACCGATCCACTTCCATTTGTGTTTGTAGCATGGTAGCTGTTACCTGTAGATCGAAAACATCAAAACACAACCCAGAGAGAAGAGAGACAAACATCAGGATGCATATTGATATACACTGTGCACATCAGATGCCAGAGAGTCCACAGCATCACCTGACACCAAAAGGGGATGACACACACCTTGGTGTTGGTCTAGCCCCAACTTCACAGCAACAGGCTAAAGCCTCATAGCTTTGATGAGCATAGAAGGGAAATGAGTAATTGCTCTGCAACCATTTCTGTACGGAGAGTTTACCGGGACTAGGTGAGACGTGGGAAGCGCGTTACAGGTGGAGAAGCATACACAAAACCAGTGTAAATCTGTGGTCTGATTAAAGTACTGAAATTAAGAAAGTTTTTCTGTGATTATTTAATGTGGCAGACAATGCCATTTCTTTTCAACTTTTATAAATTCTTCCATGACTTCCTTCACAGGTGAAGTAACACTGAGACTGTGCCTGAAGAGGTGTCCTGTAACTAGCTACCCTGGGTACCAGGAGCTAGCCCCTGTAGGAATGGAGTTCAGTATTCGGAGAAACAAACATCCACGGCAGCCTGAAGAGCAAGACTTTTTGGACTTAGAAACCCAAGAGCGTGGGGAAAAAACCCAACATTTACTAGCAGGAAAACACATGATCAATGCCTTGTCCCTTACCAACGGGAAAGGACAGTTCATAGAGGACATACCACACTTTGCTGAAGTCAAGAAGAGCCATAAAGATATTTGGTATCTTAAAGCAGTGACAACTGTGGAAATTAGTCTGTGAGGGGAATAAACCATATTTTTATTGAGAGGAAGGATATACTATCCATTTTATAGTGTGATTACAGGGGTGCTGAGGGGGAGACACAAAAAGGTTTTTTGTGATCTTTTGTTCTCCCAGCAAGGAGAACTACAGCTGCTGGTTTTTCATATCCCCAAGCACCAGTACCGATCAGTGACAAAGTCACTTCCAAATAGCAATTAAAGGAAGCAAGGAGAGAGCACTGTGGCTCTCTGTGCTCTTGCGTAGGTCAATACAGCTAAGAATGGGACTGCAGGCTCTACTTTTCTATATGCCATTCCCTTCAGTTTCCTTTTGGAATTCTGCATTATTAAAGTTAGTATAGCAATTGTATAATGTAGCTCGTATCTGTCAAAACCTCTGGGTGTTCAACAACAAAAGGACAGGAGGGAGTAGAACTCCTTCAAAGAAACATATCAACAAAGTGCTTTTCAGAATATTCACAATATGGTGCGGGCTTCTTTCTGCAGTGCTTCTATTACTTTTAACTACATCTTTCCATAGGCGTGATAGAGAGATTGTACTGAAGCTCATGTTAAAATGCAGAAGTAAAATAGGAGGGAAAATAAACTGGGTTTGTGAGATAATGTTTGCCAATACCATGACAGGAGCGGAGAAATTTCAGAACTTGAATCAGAAGCTGCACTTTCACAGAGGGACAAAAATTATAACAACTAACCAATGCAGATAAAACTGACAGAAAAATGTAACTGTAAATTATGCCTATAATTCTCACAGAATTATAAACAATTAATCCTTGTTATTAATTGTCACAGAATAGATTACTTATATGGCCAAGATGAAAGCCTTCTGCCAACAAAGAATGAGATACTCTTAAAGGTATATTAAAATGTTTTTTTCTACATATTTTATTACAGAATTTTATAGCCCACTTTAAACAACTCCACTCAAATTGACACATTACCACTTAGTTAATTAGCTCACATTTCACAAAGTTAGTACAGAGGATTTTCAAGACCTTATCAGGTAGTTACATGTTCTTGTTGAATAAAAGCAAAAAAAAAACCAAACCTCCTGCAGTTGATACCAGCTGAGTAAAACAAACTTACCAAAATGCACAGCAGTATTATGATTTTATGATTGCCAGTGTGACTGTTATCCACTTACACTGAGAATTTCCAGATGAGACTATGCTTACTTTCAGTTCCTTTCACTATATGTCATAACTTCTATTTTCACCACATTTTTTGAAGTGTACTTATTCACACCTCATGAAGACAGTTTCTACTGAGAGTGTTTAAGGACGACAGAAATGCACTTGCAATGCATAAGAGATGGGACAGATGGATTTCCTTCATTTTCCTCCATGTCTAGCTTTCAATGACACTACATCTAAAGCTAATAGCTCCCTCAATTATGTCAGTCTGACTGCAGTTGTAAAAATAACTCTCACAGTGATGCAGTTAAGCCAACATAAAAATGTTTATGCCAGTATAAGCAGCAGTACAATTTATGCTTATAATAGTAAGGGCACTCTGAAAAAACACAGTATCCTACAAAGTTTAAAAAAGATGTATATTGATACGTGACCACATACATGAACTCCTATATGTCTGGTTGGATATACTCATGTAAAAACTATGGTCTAGGCTACCATAAAGCCAAATTACGTCTGCCCTAACATCACTGCAGTGTCCAAACCACCTGGCTCCAAATGAAGATTAAGGATTTCAAAGCTCATAATAGCTTACTGTAGCTTGATACTACTAAGAACACTGTTATGTCACTGGACCTCTTTATAAATTTAGAATTCCATGCAAACTACAAAGAGAAATATGAGCAAGTGATGAGTATTCACTTTCCAACAAATACAAAGTAAATTTTAAAGCAAATTGATTAAACTTACCATGGACTATTCTCCAGATAACTAAGGGTCACAGAGGTTTCTCATCGAGAGGACACAGGCTAGTCTCAATTTAGAAGCAGCAGAAATACAATATTACATATAGCTGAAAGCATACAAAATACCTAGGTCTTAGTTTGTTCTGAAGAAACATGCCTGCAAAAGGTGCCCTCTCCATGACTCCTCCTTGAAAAGCTTTTTAGAGGTTTTTTATATAGCTTCTCCTGCTTCTCCACACAGTAAATGATCACTGTACTCCCTTAAACCTTCCTATGACATCAGTTTAAGAATCCCTTCTCCCACTATTTTCCAGCTGCCCCTCTTGCTTAACCATCCTAATTCAGTGGGAGTGATTAGACGCTTAGCATTTTAGAAAATCTTGCTGCATAATCAGCACTCAGCAGCCTGTCTCAGGAACCAGTATTATTAAACCTTTTCCTACAACAGAACCATTTTGTTCCTGAACATTGTTCCTTATTCATGCATTGCAGCTCAACAGGACTACTGGCAGCTATAGGGAATACTTAGTCATCAGATCTCAGAAGAGTTTTGGAAAAGTGTTTGCCAACAGGTGAAACTAAGCACGGTCCATACGCACCTGAAATACTTGAAGGTCCTTAGGAAAAGAATGGCTCTAAAATTTGGAAGGTTTTCCTGGTGGCTTCAGCTGGGGTAGAGTTAATTTTCTTCACAGTGGCTAGTACAGGGCTGTGTTTTGGATTTGTGCAGAACACAGGGTTGTTAATATAGAGATGTTTTTGTTATGGCTGAGCAGGGCTTGCACAGACTCAAGGCCTTTTCTGCTTTTTGTACTGCCACACTGGCAAGGGGCTGGGAGTGCTTGGGAGGTTGGGAAGAGACACAGACAGGACAGGGGATCTCAACTGACCAAAGGGATTCCAGACCATATGCCATCATGTTCAGTATATAAAGTGGGGGAAGAAGGAGGGGATACTTGGAATGACACCATGTGTCTTCCCAAGTCACTGTTACATGTGATGGGGCCCTGCTTTCCTGGGGATGGCTGAACACCTGCCTGTCCATGGGAAGTGGTGAATGAATTGCTTGTTTTGCTTTGTTTGTGTGCATGGCTTCTGCTTCTCCTATTAAACTGTCTTTATCTCAACCCCTGAGTTTTATGCTTTAACCCTGCCAATTCTCTCCCCAATCCTGCCGGTGGAGGAGTGACGGAGTGGCTTCCTGGGGCTTGGCTGCTGACTGGGTTTAAACCATGACAGATTTTAATCTCAAACTTCAAATCAATCTCCTAGACCTGAATCAAAAATCATGCCATTGCACAGGTACTCACACTTTCAAAGGCACATCTGACCTGTCTGAAAGATCATCATTAGCAAGCTATTGGCAACTCGTTGATAAGTTCAGTCCAGAGAAAGGGTGAAGGGTGCTCTGACACACTACATTACGGTGTCCTTAAGCCTGTCTCTCTCCAATTCAGCTTCTGCTCACATTCCCTTTTAAAGAGTGAATGCTTTTCTTTAACACTTTACACTGCCAGTCACCTAGCAATCATTTGGCACTGACAGGTCTTAGGTCTTTCTCATTCCCTCTATTGCCTCCTGGGAAGGCTCCTGAGGAGATTATGCCCCCGCACTGAGCAACAGCAATCCTGTGGCCAAGAGACTACAGAGAGCAAGTCACGGGAAAGAAGACAGGCCAAACACAAGCAGTGAAAAACCTAAGCTGGAGACTGCAAACTGATCCCAAGCCTGAGAACACTCCCCATATTTCAATAAATTTTGTGCAAATTGCCTGCAAAGTCTGCTAACCTGCCCTACCTGTCTCACTCGTTTTGAAAGCTGTTTCTGAAAATAACAATCTACCACATGACTGGAAATGCTGTCTCAAATGCCTGTACAATACTGAACAGAACTAAGCATCAGGAAAGCTAATTTCCTTCAGAATAAATACAGAAACATTTCATGTTGTGGATCATGTAGAAAGTCTTAGCAAATTAATGCAGTCTTAACTTTAATAATATATCCTTGTCAGACAGGACTGAAAAGCTTTTCAGTTATCCTTATCACATATCAGCAATAACCAACACCAGTTGAAAGTTTCCAATTAAAAAAAAAGAAAATCACAATAGAAGCTTATAAATAATGAATGAGCAAAACCTTTTTCATGAATCTCATCCACTTGCAGGCAACCATTTCTTTGTTTAAAGACAAAAATACTGAGATTAAGAATCACAGTTCAAATAAGGAAGAAAATGTCAGGTCAGATAGAAGATTATTCTTCAGCAGAAGCTGCCAGAAAAGAAAGAATCAAGGAAGAAAAATATGTTAACCTGTGCAAGGATTTGAATTGCAACAATTTTTACCCTTGTAATAAGAGTTTCAAAATTTGTTTTGCCCTTCGAAATACTACCTTCATCTTTAACTGCTGCATAGCTATTTCTTTCATTTAAAGTTTTATTTATGTGTTTTATTTACGAAATCCTGGATTTCACTGCTTTGGAAACATATATACACAGCATACAGGAAATCTCGAGTTATGAAAGCAGTATATAAAGCAAGTGATAATTACTCCTCATAGCCAGTTCTCCGGCTGTAAATCTATCAGTCATCCATAAAGCAAAACAGGCAGAAAGGTCAAACCAGACAAAGGCCAAGCAGGGCATCCTTAGAGTCACAATAAAAGCTAAGGAGTCTTAACCCTGGGTGTATTTCACTATGTTAGTAATGGTATTTAGCCAAAAGGACACAGCAAGAAAGTAAGAAAGTAGCACACAAAGTATCATTACGTAACCTGAACTCATAAAAGAATCTAGTAATTTTGTAGCCCAAGAAGATTTTTCTATAAAAATGTCAAGAATTTTACGAGCTTACAAAAATTATTTTTACTGATCCTTTAAAGCTTTGTTTTCACCTTCCTTATTATATTTCTGTCTCTTATTTGGTTTGTTAAACTGACTTCTAGCTCTACATAGAAATTTAGTAATACAGTTCATATGGATTTAACACCTAAATATACTAGGTAATTAGATATTATGTATCAAAGAGCTATATGATGAAATAAAAAAATAAAGACTGTGTTTAAAACAATTATTTCTTAAAATGTCAGTTGTTAACACCATCATTATAGCTTTCATTTAGGAAACTGAGAAAGGTATAAACAAATATAAAGAAATGAAGGCAGATCATCCATGAAGCATAAAAATTGTTGTGATAAAGCAAGTGAGCAGAGCTTACATTAATTCTTCTGATTAGAAGTTACTGTTTCTTAGGATGCTTAATAAAATCTTTGATAGTTTGAAATGAGCTTGTGCATGAGATCACACTTTTTTGGATTTAATAACTGTAGCACAAAATCTTGACCGATACCAAACTGTATAATCTGAAATGTATGTTAGTAATTTGAATCAACTCTATTAAGATAAAAGATAAAAATATATATTTAAGTGGGTGTGGTATGATTATATTCTAGGATACTTGTAATAACTGCAACGTCTTAGTCTAGCCAAGGGTTATTCTGTTCTACTGTTCATTGTCTTTTATGATTTGATTAACTTTTCAGAGAATGCAAATCCTCTTCATTCGGGGAGTTTATTTGCCAAAAAAAAAAATTAGTCTTCAAAGTCAAAAAGTGTAATTATACATATGTTCTTTAATATTAATATCTAAATGTAGCATGGTCTACAAATATTTATATTTATACCATTTATCACTTGGAATCACTGCTTCCTGGCAGAGTCCAAACCCAGCAGGCTTTTCTCAACTCAGAATTTACAGTGCGAAATAAAATTGTACATGTAAAACTACAGGCAGCAATCATGAGAAGATATTTTCTCAATTACTAAATGATAACTCAACTTCATTACTTGTTGTGTCATACACTAGTCCATTTTCTACAGTGGGTGCATGAGGGAATCAGCCTGTACAGGCTTGGGCTGACTTCCCAGGAGAACTCCCA
The DNA here is from genome assembly GCA_013397975.1 of Machaerirhynchus nigripectus. Lineage (NCBI taxonomy): Eukaryota > Metazoa > Chordata > Aves > Passeriformes > Dicruridae > Machaerirhynchus > Machaerirhynchus nigripectus. The sequence goes on along the minus strand of VZRQ01003239.1, from coordinate 838,691 downwards.
GGAGCTTCCCAGGTTGGAAAGGCCATCCAGGCAGTGACAGGTTTGGACATGGATGCCACTGATCTGCAGAGAATCCCCCTGGCAGCAGCCCAGGGCCCAGCAGCAGCTCCATCTGTCAGAGTCTCCCCGGGAGCGGGAAAATTGAAGGCAGGATCGTGCAACGGGTGGAGGTGCCAGTGAGAGAGGCGGTGGACATATTCTCTTGCCTCCTGAACTTGATTTCAGAGCGCTGAAATGTCAGAGACCGTGATGCACAATCCAAGATACACCATGACACAGCACTCATTCAAAGGTGAAGTGTTGTGGCTGCTGAGCCAGCAGCTGTGATGGCTGAGGGGCCAAAGAGCTCAGGTACAGGAGAGGCCTGCTGGTGGGCTAGCTCCGAACTCTAAGACCACGCCCTGACTCAGGGTGAGAAAAGCTGCTCCCATCAGGCTTCGTGGTTCTATGTACATTCGGTCTGTCTGGTTGGCCAGTTGCCATATGCCCCTTGTATCCCTTAAAAGGTTGTCATCCAGTCCCCATTCCGCCCCTTCCTTCTCCCCATTGGTTCTTGTTGTAGCACCCCACCTCCGTTCTGTACCGCCCATATAAGTTTGTCACGGTCCTCAGGTCGGTCTCTTTTCGCCTGTGGAACCTTTCACTGTGGTTTGGCAATAAACCCATCGGAACTCTATGCGCAGAGCCGGCTCCTGACTCTTTGCCTCTGGTGATGCCTGAGCTATCCAGCATAGTGTGAGCGTGTGCTTGTGTGCTTTCATGGCACGGGGGAGAGAGCCGGCCTGCGAGTGTGCCAAACAGCACTGCCGGAGTGATTCCTGGCAAGGGATGCTTCAGGAATAATGCTGTGGCCTTTCCACCGACCACCCCACACAGCATTAGTAAGGAACAGCGAACCACAGGACTGCAGTGTACCCATTTCAAAAGTCTACGGTGTTTCCAAAGAAACCCAAAATGACAGAGCATTAATGTATCCACATCTTTTACCAAGAGGAATAAATGCAATTATTATATCGCTGGTGTCCTGGAAACTCAGTCGGAATAGGCACAGGTGTGCACTCTCAGCAGAGTCTGGCAAAAGAGAGATTTGAATCATTACCAAATTATCAGACTATTTTTTTTTTAGTTAAGCCAAAAGTTACTCATGGACTCAAGGACTCAAGTCATATCCACCAAGCAGTGTCATTTAGGGAAGAACAAACTGGGAATAGCACTGCTGTCAGTATTTTCTGATTTACCAGGGTAAATTACACATGCAGCTGAAAAATGCCTAATCCCAGTTTCCATCTGCTAGCTCAGCATCTAAGCTTTCCATACAAACATGACAGATGATGTGATAGAGGATATCCTGACAGGATAGACAGGGTCCCCAGGGACCTGGATGACCCTGACTCCAGCCCAGCTATGCACTCTGATTGATTGAGAGAGAAGATCAAGGTGACCTTTTCCTCCTCTGGTATGCTTAACATTCTAGCATTACATTTGATTTTCTTGTACAAATCAAATACATTTGACTTTGCATGGCCAAAAGAAATGTTTTACTACAACTACCTAAGCCAATTACTCATGTAACTGAAATTCTAAATTCAATGTGGAATATAAATTATTTTTTGCAGTAGAAAAAACAAATTAAAAAACCCACATCACTTACTTAGAAAGCCTGACGTGGTTACCTTTTCCCAGAGAGGCTTTTCTTGTCAGTGTGGTGATGCACAGCACAACAGTCTGACAGTAGCTCTGGTCTGTGGACAGCTTCAGCTGACCTGCACATGGCTGCTAATTCTCTGCCACCGTGTTTTCGGTGGCCGGTCAGATGTACAGGATGAGCTGCATAACTCAGTTCTCGTTTGGAGGGCTGGTTAGCCCTTACTAATTTAAATGATAACCAAGCTTAAATGCACAACATGACAGAAATAAGAATGTCTCCCAGCACAGAAGATGTGTGCTTGACCAAAGGATCATGCCAGCAGTCACGCCTCCCAGCAAGGTTGTTTTCCTTCCACTTAGCAAGACGTGCCTGCTTTCTGGTGAACTCATGCCATGCAGGGAAGAAACATAAACCCCATTATGGCACATTTGGATGCATACCTATGATTATATGATTAGGGCCTTCCCTCACCTTCTGTCAGGGCTATGTTCCCCCTTTCCTAGCAGAGGAAGGCTCAGCACATGCTGAGCAGCCTCCCAGATGGCTGCGTCTGCTCTGCTCCAGCTGAGGGGCCCTAAACCAAGATGCTCTGGCTTCTTCCTTACAGACTGCATCCTTAAACTTTTACAGAGTTAAGAGGGTGTTATTTAAAGGTTGTCGTTTCACAGTTACCAAGTCTCAAATGGGAGGAGAGCAGCAGCTTCTGTGCATATTATGTGTGCTAGATCAGAGCTACTCATTATGTCCTTGAATAACCACTCTTGCCATTACACCAGGTGGCCTGTGAAAACACTGTAGCTCATGAAGAGCATTCTTCATGATTCAGGGTCAAGCCCAAAGGCAGAATTCCCACTGTCCTCATCCTAAGATACAAAACAGGGGAGTTGTGGCAGTGCTGAACACATTCATACAATGCTGCAAACTCTATGCTCTTTCCTGTCTTATGATTTGTACAGTAGCTGCCAAAGTTTTTTCCTGTACAAGAAATGCAGTTTTGAGTCATCCAGGCTGTTTTATTCCAAATACTTTATTCAAAAAGTGTAGGGGAATAATTCAGGAAAAACTTTAGAGCAACAAAAAGCCCACTTGTGCTGTAACCTGCAACTGCAAGCAAACCCTTACCGAGATATAGGGGAGACTACAAAGGCCCCCAAGTAGTGATAGCCCCCCCAGATCACTGTTTCAGTTTCTGCTGCTGAGATGAACAAGAGAGTTGTCACTCAAAGAGCCATCGAGAGCCAGAGATGTTGAGACTTTCCAGCTCTAGCTTTCCCCTGACAATCAGCTCCCCATGCAAAAGTCACACGGGATGACAGATTGGATTTCCTTGTCCTCAGGGAGGTGCGCTCTGCTCCCATCAGGGATGGGCTTCTCACTGCTACAATTAGGGACTGCACACTAGGGAGTGAGAGAACAAGAAGTGTTACACAACACAAAGATGCCCAGCTAACCCAAGAAATGCATGATGCTTAGCGTGACAAAAGTGTGGGCCTGACTGCAAATTTCAGTGTTTTAGGATCATAGGAAGTGTCCTTAAAGATCATCTAGTTCCAACCCCCCTGCCATGGGCAGACATGAATTTTACAAGTAGTATTGGCTGCTGGGAAATTCCTCTTCAAAATCTATGTGTCTTGTCTGTCTTTTTGACCCCATGAGGCCACCTGAGAAGTTTGGAAAGTTTGGGATACTCGCCAGGTGGAGTGATGCTGTGAGGCTGTAAAAACATGTGGGACAGACCCAGAGCCTGGGGCACTGGCTGAGGGGTGCAGGTGGTGAGGCTGTGAAGCCCCATGACCTCAAGCACCGGAAGAGGAGGAAAAATGATCACACCCCACTCAGGTCTCACAGGCTTTAGGAGATGAATCCAGGAGATGGGACCCCTCACAAAAGGCTGCTGTCTACAAAAGAAGTGGTGGCGTTTCAAACACCAGCATTTGAAATGTTTTGTGTAGCAGCCCAGCCCAACAGACCCCTACAAGGATATTTCTCACTTTATAAATTTCCATTTGATGCCTTTTTTTAAAAATGTAAATATATGTGAATTGTACGTCATGATGAGACCAAAGCACAAGATGATGGCCAGTTCAGAATTTAGCCCACCCTGATCCAGGCTTTTCATGTTGATAGAGTTGATCAACTTCCTCCAGATGCTACCAGTATATTTTAGTAGGATGAAATCTAGTCTTGAATTTCCAAATTTATCACCACTACTGTTTCATTATTTTTCATTTTGAAATCTAATGATGTTAAAACTTATAGAGGAAAAAAAAAAAACCCAAATTAATAATCTCTGCCAAAGAAAACTCATTAAGAAACCTATTTTGGTTTGGTCAGATTTGGGTTCTTTTACCTGTAAGCTGATCCTGTATTCAAGAGAAAAGAAACAGGCTCCAACTGGAACTGGTTAAAAGTCAAAGTTCCAGAGAAGTAACTCCTTTTTCCTGCTGCTTCAGCAAACCTCTACTTGCTTTAACCTGTTTTGAGTAATCTCTTTGTACTAATCCACTGGAAAAAAATAAAAAAGGATGAAAAAGGTCCAAGAGTGATTTCCTTTTAGCACTAATTAGGAACAACATGTTTTACTGAGAGCAAAGAAATTGGTGTAGAAGACGGAATAAGATACAAAGAACAGTTTTAAAGTGAAACTCATTGATTTTATCTTTAATGATTGCTTCAAAATTTTGCCTAAAATATGGTATACGTCATTGTTGTGCTGTTTCATTTTAAATTCTGATTTATTTTTCCTTTTATTCCTTCATCTGGAGTTTGAATAGCTACAGGAAACAGACTAACATTAAGAGAAAAAGCCTCCCATGGAAAGCTACAGACATTAAATTATAATTACACTAAATAATAAAGGATTTAATAATTAATATAGAGCAGTTATATAATACACCTGACAGCTCTGGAATAAAGTTGCATGGCAAAACACAGCCAAGCACACAAGCGTTTATGCATAAGCAGGGCATTGTGTTTGTGCGTAACATTAAATACACTCCTCTAAGAGTTTCCAGAATTAAAACTGATATTTTAGGTACTAAGAGAAAACAGTTCGACAAGACATTCCTAGTTCAAGAGAATCTATTCTGCCCAGAAAACTGATAGCATAAATCAACACTGTTTTGTTAGGAAAGGATTTATGCCTGTAGGAGTGAAATATAAGGCAAAAATCCTTGAAAAGCTGATTAAAACTAGAAAAGCAGAAGTATGCATTTTTTTCTTATGCATGACTGCTGCAGTATGAGCCTGAAGAATGGTAGAAATTTTTCATATTGCTTGGGCATAAAATACGAGATTAAATAACCTCTGTAAGATGCACAAAATTCTGGAAAACAGCTGTATAAAACTGATGTAACTGATTTTTCATCACAAAACACAAAAAATTGCAGGGCTTTAAGTGAGAAGGATATGTATCTAACTGTTCTAACATAAGTTTTTGCCTTTTGCCTGAGACAATGTTAAAATTTTAGGTGTGCGATACGTAAAGAAAGCTGAATCTTGTTTGGAGTATGAGAGCAAGCAGAATTTTGGAAACAGGTAATGCTAAAAACACTTCAAAAATATTTTTAAAGGCTTTTCCCTGAAACTGATAGCAGAGTATTAGTATAAGATACCTACAAAGTCAGTTGTCCCAGTAACTTTATTTCTGACAAGTCTGAAAGTCAAAACCACAGTGATTAAGCTGTGAGAAGGGGTTTTAAATCTTACCTGGAGTGAGTACACATCTCAGTGCATATGCATCTGAGCACCTGCTACCTATCCCTTGATATTTACAGCATTTGATAGAAATTTAAGTCATAGAATATTTCCACAAGAAAAAAAAAAAAAAAAGCCTGGAACTAAATGATAATTTTAAGAATCTCAGTAAAATACTGTGCTTAAAAAGTACTTAAACTTAGGCACAAATTTTGTCTCTTCACTCTTATAAACAATTCCTTCTTCTGCAATAGCATGTACAGATTCATGGGAGCTATAAATGCAAGTTAAGTGCTCTCACCGATCTTCAGTAAAAGATGTAAAATTGTTCTCTTGCTTCCCTGTGTTTTGGGTAGGTACAGAAAAATCTAGCACAAATCTCGTTTCTAGATTTAAGTAACTTTGATTTAAACAAGAACAATGGGATGTAAGACAATAAAGATCAAAACTCATGAGCAAGCAGCAGCCACAAACATATGAAACACAACCTAGAGAAGAAATCACACTTCTTGTGTGAGACCAGTCCCTGCATCTTCACTTGCATATTTGGAAATCTGGGACCCTCAACTTCCAGCTACAGCCTTTTCTTTATTCCTGAAGCCCTCCTCACCTCAATGGTCTTACCATTTGACCTTCTAGGAGGAACAGAGATGTCCTGGTCATAGTCCTGGTAGAACCAGTACCAGGAAAAAGAAGAGACAACAGAGGGGCCAGATTTTATGACACATATTGCAGAGCTCTTGCTAAGGTTTGCCTTGGGTTTAAGTCCACCCTGCTTAAATCACTTTTTCACTCAACCAGACCATGCTACTCACTGCAGCAGTGCCATGAGTGAACATGGGGGAAAACACAGCTGCTGAACAGAACAGTGCTTGTGTTGCATCTTCCTCTGCACTGGCCTAGCTGCAAGAGGAGTCACTGGCTCCTTTTCAATCACACCATTGATGGGGAGAGCTCTGCTGTTTGGCAGCACCTCTGTTTTCCATGTGCAGCACCAACTTGCTTTGCCTTTGCTCTGCTGAATTATTTCTGGCATGCACCAGTGGATATATTCCTAGAAATGGAAGTTTTTTATTTAAATGGAAAATATTCTATCACTGATGTATCATATTCATGGACTGTTTCTGCAGATACTTTTCAACCTGGAGCTGTAAAGGATAAGATTATTACAATTCACAGGGAAAGCAATTCTCACTTCTGCAACTGGTATCGAGCCCATGTCAACCTGCTGCATCACTTAGGTTGTTTCATCCCTGTGCAGAATGCCCCCAGGCATTCTGGCAGACTTTGAAGCTGCTGTTTTATTCAAGGGTAGCACGTCATGGGTTTTCTGGTATTTCTTGTGTGTATGTGGGAGGGACAGTGGGGCTACCACGAAAACTTCATGGACTCTTCTGGACTAGCCATTAATGACACAATCCTTTCCTGTTCATGCTCCTACTCTGAAAATACCAAATCTTTGATACATATCCCACCCCACCCCCTTCAACATACCAACAATACTTTGCAAGACCAGGAGAACTGACAAGAGAGACCAGAAAGCAGGCTGACACACGTACAGCTGTAGGACACACACAGCTCAGTGGTCAGGTCAGGCAACCACGCTGAGCCTGGTGAACAGTAGCAAAGCTGGTGGGAGGCACAGAGAAATGATGGGAAGACACAAACACAGCATCATTGCCAAAAGTTATCGCATGTAGCCCTGGAGAGACCAGCACCCTGAGAGACAACCGTGTTTATCCTCAATACTTGCATATCTCCAAAAGCAATATTACGTACAGGCATTTTTACCTACTTTTAAGTCTGTAGTCTCATATCTGTCTAAGTCTCTCAAGACCATACAACTCTTTGGGGTATTTCTCTACCATTGGGAAGTTTTCCAGAAAGGGTCCAGAGAGAGAGTTACAGGTATCATTCAGCTAGGTCCAGTTCAAAAGTAGTGATTCACCAACAGAACAGAGTAACTACTTGGTTTGAGACTTTTGTTTATAAAACTGTCCTTCTGAACTTGCTGATTTTGCCTATGAAGATGAAGTAATGAACAAACAGAAAATATAAACCGACACTGCATTTTTGATAATGTATATATATGTATATATATATATATACTTCTTTAACCTGGGGCATGATGTTTTCAGACATACTGTTTTTATTTCCTTTTGTGGGGCTTTTCATATATTAGGAGGTTTTTACAGGACATGCTGTAAAACCTTTGTGGATGAAAGATAATTGCATTCAATTGAAAACAAAAGCTAAATCTGTCATGATCTAGCTTGTGCATTGTCTGTTTCCTTCAATAGCTGACACTGGTTTTGTGAAAACCCACTCACTGACTTTAGTAAGGAAAATTGGGTAAATCTGTTTTGAAGAGGTCCAATTTCCTGCTCCTATTTTCTTAATAAAAGCCTCCTTTACACCCCATACAAACCTTTCATTGATCTTAAACATAAAATTACCTGCTCTCTGATACCCAGTAATATGCTTCTAAATCATCTAACTCCCATCCACTTGAAAATAAAAATTATTCTATACCTTGACCTAGACTAGAGTGTAATTTAACAATCAAGAAAGCACTATACACATAATTTGAAGTGGTGAAAAACCATCTGAATTTCTCTGCTTCTTGCATGATACATTTTCTTAGAGGAACCTGTGGCTGACTAATTTAATTCTACATCAGAAAGAAAACAGGCCCCTTGAAAATGAAGTTGAACAGAATTATGACAAAAAATTTTGTAAGACCATCCCAGATAAGATGATATTTTTCTAAAATTATGTTACTATAGCTTTTATATCAGTCATAAATAAAAGAAAGCTTCAAAGCCATTTGGACTGTCTCCAAATTAAGTAATGATTTTTGTCAGTATTTAATTTTCGGTGGAAACAAATAATGAATTAATGAAATCAACTTATAGGTTTCAATACTGCATAAATGACTTTACTACATACAGCAAAATTCAGTAAGTGTTAATACATTTTTTTAAGAAGAAATATTTAAAATTATGTACTTATAACCAAACACAACATTTGGTTTGGGGTTTTTCTGGTTTGGTTGGTTCGCCTGTTTCTGTAGAGCTGTGATTGTCAAAATAATCTGTGTCAGTAACAAATCTGATACGAGGGAGAGACACAGGAATGTCTGCTGAGGTGTCTAGATACCAAACTGGCAGGCTGCTCTGAACAGGAACAAGGGGACACAGTCAGCCACAGCTCTCCTCCAAATCTAAGACAACAAGCAATTAGCGAGGTGCCTCAGGGAGCCCGCAAAGTCTCCAGAACCCAGGTATGACACTAACAATTTCTGTGCTTCTAAAATTCACTCCAAAACCGAACCCATCAGCCTGAGGTGACACATCCCACAAGATTCATGACAGCTTTCTTCTGAAGACATAAGGCACCACACACAAGAAAGGCACCTTTTCACTGGCTGTTGGGTCACCAGCTCAGCTACCTTGGTTCAGCCAGCTGAGCTTTGGCATCATAAACACACAAATTATCAGACCTTTATCTATTACCAAAACTAATTTGCTCAATTTTTTAAGGCAAATTGTTATTCCCAACCAGCCTTAAAGTCAGCCTAATGGGTGAAAAATGTGGATGAATATTTCCATTCACAGTTCACCATACAGAGGATAAGAAGTGCAACAGAGCCTGGTGTTGACAACCTCACTGAAAGCTTCCTGGTTTCTGGATGGTATACTGTTGGGCATTCACCATGATTGGCATGTACAAGAAAATTTCATGCACCAACAAGTTAGGATGGTAAAGTCTCCTTTTTTCCCTTGTCCTACTACAATAACTCATTCAGGGTGATATACCTACCAGTTCTAGGAACTGAGGAACTAGCCTTCAGATTTGCCGTGTTGTCCAAATTATTGTGCTGGGGAGGAATCTAAAATTAATTTAATCTTAATTTGCATTACTAAAAAATAAAGTTTGGGCTTTCTCAGCTTTCTCAGCAAAGATTCTCATATTTACAGATTTAATTTTGTTCGATTTATTCTTCAGCAGCACTAAATTACTTTTGTGAGATCTAAAGCTAGTAAACAACAAGTGTCTGAACTTGGTTATTTAAACTATTATATGGGAAATGAATGAAGATTTTAAACCTACAGAAGAGGCAACTGGGTAGTGCTTGATTTAACTTATTATTATTGCTGTAGTTAATTCCTCCCTTTTACAGCCACTACACTCTTTATTAGTTAGAGGATGATTTGGTGGGTTTCCTCTGTCCAAACTTCTTTGGGTATGGTGTAGACTTCTGTATCACAGCTACATTGTCCAGGGTCCCTGTCAAGCAGTTGAGGAAAACAGGCACTTATAGAGCATGATTTGCTTGATTTCCCATAGACACATAACCAAAGGATAAGATTTAGTTTCATTCTGGAATTGCCTGCATCTTTCTTTAAGGTGGTTCAAGACAACTTGCCCAGATGCAAATAACTGGATAAGATGTTCAAATTTTCATGGATATCACACGTGACACAGATTTCATCTCCTGAGATGACCACCTTACAAAAGAAAGGTGAAGGAAAACAAACACAGAATTGATAAATGATTCCCTTCTTACACCATGATTCATCGCATATAGTAGCATAGCTTTGAAAAGAGTTGAAGGACAAATGTTTGATAAAAAGGTTTTCAAAAAGGCTTAAGAAGAAAGAAAACAATACCTGCCCACAAAAAATAATCCTGCTGTCACTTACACCTGTACAAATAGAGTGCAGCACACAGACAACAAATACTGAGCTCGGCCAAAGATGACTCCTGTTGCACTGATATATTTGGGTTTAAGATTTTTCTTGAAATTTCCGACCATTTAACTAGTTTAAGCTAATTGTTTACCTTTTCCTGTTAATAAAGTAATTCAAAGGTCTATAACTGTTCAAATACAAGTTAAGGAATTTCCATTTCTACTTATGTTGGCTAGGAGACTCAATTACCTAGGCACCAAGGTCAAATAACAGTGCAAATATATTCTAGATCTGACCCAATACTTTTTTGTGACAAGAAAGAGGAATTTCTGCTAACCCCATTTAGCCTCCTAGATCATTCACAAGAACATTCCTCTGAGATAGATTAAATAAGGGTTTAAGTTCCCACTCCGAAAAATCTGGATGACGGATCCAAACTCAGCTCTCCCCAGTTTAGATTAATTTCTCAGCTCCTCGACTGTCATTTTGCTCTTTCTTTGTGGTTATTTAGTTATTTATACATAGCAAAAAAGAGTAAGCATGAAAGACTTAGAAATTCATCCCAGATACATCTCAGGAGCAGTTCAGTAACTTCAGAATAAAGGAGGTTTTGATGCAAATTCCTGCTTTGCTTCGAGCAGAGGATGGAACTACATCTGAATTATGCACTTTTTATGTGGGTGGTCTGTCTGCTACGCACGGGGATATCCTGAACAAGGTTACATCTTGTAAGAAAACAATTTTTCCTGAGGTACTAGGGCTTAGATATGGCTTAGATGTGCCAGATTTTAGACTAAGTCCAAAGAAAGAAATGCTGGTGTAAATATGGGCAAGTGGGGAGTTAAAGATCAAGCAAACATCTGAGGAACAGCTTGAGGATCTACATTCTTACCATTTAATTGGTAAACTAACTAAAATAGTTTTCAATTAAATCCATAATATTCAGTTATCAAATAGAACAAATATATTATTCAAATTTGGAAGTTCATTTTCACCTGGCAAGCACAGTCAATTTGTTCGTGTCAAAACCAAAAAAAAATACAAAAACCCCATTCAAAATGACACATGATTAACTGTATAGACACTTCAGCAAGAACAAAATTCTATGTACACCTTTTTCATTTGTACTCCTTGGAGAAGGCACTGCAACAGACTGTCACATGCCTGGTATAACTTCACTTCTTGAAGGAAATAGTTTTGTATTTCATGCGCCTCAAGAACATAATTTCTGTATTTGGGTACTTAATATTAACATTGGTTCAGATTATATACTATAAGATCAAAGTAGGCTGCGGATCAATACCTTAAAAATTTAAAAGCTGCTACAGTCACAGATGAATATTTAATCCTTGTGCAAAACGAGGTGTCTTGCATTGTCGGTCGCATTACAGGCTTGACTGTGTGAGATGCTGAAAGTCCTGAATGCCCAATCAATTTAACATTTCAAGAGGGATTCACAACTTTTCTGTATCAGGCTCAGAGTTTACAATGGTACAACTACACTGTCTTCATAAAGCACTGCTTAATTACAGCACATACACAGCAGTAATTCATCATACCATAAGCTGCTGCTGATTAAAACGTGTAAGCTGGTTTTAAAACCTTGTGCACTCATTATAATCAACAGTAGGGAAGGATTCCTGAAGGCTTGACCCATTTCCAATGTAATTTGACCCAATTCAGTGTAATGCAGCTCCATTTATATTTTATCTGTTGATTGGGTTTTATCCATCTAACAGATCAGCTATCGATTTTTTTGTAACAGCACAATTTATAGGCCCATTCCAGATGAAAAAGAGAAACAGCTATTGTTCAATTTTGTTTGTCCTTGGTCACTCCATCAGGATTAATTATCCACCATCATCTAGCTAGCTTGTTTTGAAAAATGAAATGTGAATGGCATAACTGTCCTGGCAGCTTCTTCTACTACTTGACCATTACAAAGAGTTACCTGATGATTTGGCCAACATGTAATCCAAATATTCCCCTGAGTCCTTTTCTACCCTTGTAATTATGGACCATAGGCAAAAATCCCATAATTGAGAATGGCTGCTAAATTGTAGTATAGTTATGGAAACCAATCATGTGTACAAGCCAGGAAGCTTTCCTCCTGCTTCAGACCTTAACGAGGCACCCACATCTTTTACTTTGGGAGATCTGTGGCAATTTCTTTAACAGCAATTCACAAATCTCAGGTGAGGACAATTCCCAGAAAACTCATACCATCTGAGAAAAGGGAATATACAGGAGGATATTCTAGTCAAAGCACAACGGAGTTTACCACTATTTCAGAGACTGATTGCTACTGGCCCTCTACAAAGTGTGGAAAATACACACATGGTGGTGACAGAGGATGCTTTATGATGCTTATGTTGATGCCTTTTCCTGGTCTTAAAATCAAGAGGCGAACACGGTTAGAAGGGGAAAAGGGTATTACCTTGGTATTTATTGTAAGGATCCTTAGGTGCACCACGACCAGGTCGAATACACCTCCATGCACCCCCGCCATGGCCACCGCAATCCCCCTCCTCTATATCTGGTCTTACATTCTAGGTCTTACTAATTAGCATTTCTATCAAAAATTCCCCAATGAGAGGCTCGAATGAGCCCCCCTCCCCAAGGAACCTTCCCCTGGATGGTTCTATCTTAGTTTACAAAATGTGTTCTGGAGAGGACCTTGGGGCCTGGGCACACTGGCACCCTAACTACAAAGCCTCTAAAATGTTTAGTCTCTTAGCTTAACAAACAAGTCCAAGAATGTAGGCAAAAGCACCAAGAATACAGAAGTTGCAAAAAGGTATAACAGGGGTATAAAAGAAAAGACAAAAATCATCATGGCATCAATGTTGAATCTGAGATAACAGAATATGCACTTCACTATTTTTTGAATACAAAATTTAACCAGTTGTAAAATTCCTAGCATTTTTACCACAGGAAGAATTAACCTAGTTTTCAAGGTCTAGTTTTTAACAGTTCTTTGCTCTGGGAGGACACCAATGAATAAAAAAAAGATTTACAAAGGGAAAATGCAGAGAACCCTGAAGATTGTATTTCCTTTCTGTGCATCTTGGGCAGGCTTCCCATTTCTGTTTTAGTCAAGAAACTATTTGGAATGCTAAGTGGCAAAAAATTTGATTGAATTAGAGTAACATTATGAAATATTCCAACTGTGTGTTTCCATCTCCATCCTGAGCAATGTGAAGCAGGGACAGAATTTCATTTTCTTAATGCAAAGTGACTAAAAGCCACTCTATGACCTAATCTCTCACCCAGTTAAAATCAGGTCTGTCAGCACAGACTATTCCAGTTTCCTTATCTGGACCTTGAATGAGTTTACCTCAGCTGCTTGTAACTTTTTCATTGCTAGAGATTTTTAACATTAGTAATTTTATACTTTAGAATGGAGGGGAAAACTATTTCTGAACTTTCACCCATTATCCTGTAATTGCTGACTTTTGAGTACTTGGTTTATGACATGCAAATGTAACATTTCACTCCCTTACTCCTGTCTTCACACTTATTGCTTGTTTTTAATAATAGCTGCAATGCCAAGATGAAAGGAAAGCAAACAAGAGGAATATTTGTAGACTTAAATAAAGCATAATATTTCTCCCTAAATTTATCCAAAATGATGAGAATATGAATTCCACCTGGACTGAATGCCTCTTGAATGAGTGTAAATTACAGACAGTCATGAGATCAGTTAATTATATCGCAATGAAGAATATTGATGAGCCACTTTTACACCTGTTCTTTCAGTCCATACATTAGTGAGCTGGTGAAAGCGCAAAGCAACAGATGCTGCTAAGGCCTATAATCATCTCTCCATCCTTTGCATCTGCAGCTTGTAGTTATCTGAAGTTCAGGAGAAGCACTGCTAAATCTGGGGCTCCAACATGCATAATTTTAATGCATGTCAAGAGTTCACAGTTGGCATCAGCCCAAAGGCCTGAGTGCACCTTGCCCCCATTACCTATGCTTGGGCAAGGCTACACTGTTTGATGCAAGGAGGCTGCTCGTAATGACGGAATCACTTAGGTTGGAAAAGATCTCCAAGATCATGGAGTCCAACCTTTGACTGATCTCAACCTTGCCAACCTGACCACGGCACTAAGTGCCAGGTCCAGTCATTTCTTGAATGCCTCAGATCTGTCACAAAAGAGGCAGTACACATTTCTGTAGGATCTGTTGCCCAGCACCAGGAGGTATGTATGCAGACTGTGAAGGTCCAAAGCTACTCTTCCAGTACATCTGTCCATGGCCCTGTGGGATAGGAAGTCCTGCCAGGAATGCTACTTGGGCTGCTTTGCATGGGTGCATTTTTAGGCAGCAAAAAGAGCCTCTTCTTCCAAGCACTCTGCCCATGCAAGAGCAGCCAAGATTTTGCTAAATGGAGGAGCTCGAGGCCAATTACTGCAAATAAATTGAACCTGACAGATCATTTAAGATAAACTTTTATTCCTTTTAGGATTGCATGATAAGTAAATCTCAACATTAAATTTCACAAGGCAGAGCAGAGGAACTTTGCAATGCTCCTACCTAGACTGTTATTCTCTTTTTCTTATTCAGTAAAAGAGCAAGAAAACATTATCATTATCCTGGACAGATCTCCTTTGTCAATCACAACAAAGGTATAAGGGAGGAAAAGCTTGGAAAAATGCTTACATGCTCAAATCTTTGGTTATGAAGCCAAGGGAGATGCACTTATCTGGCTACTACATTGTACAAAAGTTAGGTTTCGGCTTTGCTCCGTTTGGGATGGGGCATGTCTAGGTTGACTTGGCTGCCAGGTAGCTTCACAGAATCACAGGATATTCTGAGTTGGAAGGGACCCACATGGATCATCAAGTCCAACTCTTAAGTGAATGGCCCATTAGGGGATCAAACCCACATCCTTGGCATTATTAGCACCTTGCTCTGACCAACTGAGCTAATCTTTGGGAAAATCCACTTTGGGTAGCATTTTCAAAATGCCTGAGTGACTTAGGAATTGAGATCTATTGTTGTCTTTCCCCCTAACATTTTATGTTTTGTATTCCTTTCTTTTAGTCAGCCTCTTCCATACAAATAGATAGATCATAGAGGGCTGAAAAAAATAATTTGAACTTTCATTAAAAAAAGATAATTGAAACATGTATTAATAAGGGAAACGGAAGCACAAGTCCAACTCAAGCCCAGAGGAGGGATGAAATATTTAACTTAGGCGATGGTCCACGGCATCAGTAGGGCATTCTATATCCAAAGGACACCTACCTACGTATTTATGGCTTGCAAGCCCACTGTCTTTTCCAGAACTAATACTTCTGTTAGCCCCACATGCTCCAGAGTCAGCCCACAGCTGGAGTTATGTGCACCACTGATTTTAGCTAGCACAGTAAATCAGATGAACTAAAGCTACCTGAGCCTTTCAGGGATTAAAATAGTCCTAAAGTGCTGAAAAATGAACCAGTAACACACAGGCAACAATCTAGCATTTGGCTACAAGTTATCACTTAGGTTGTCAGCTGAATTTATCAAACCTGGATATGAGCAGTTAAAAAGCTTTTGATGATTTATAGCATCTGTATACAACTGCAGCCTTAAATCCAACTTAGCATTTTCTGGGTGAATTTCATAAATGGTTTTTTAAAAATTCTGTTCTCTTCTCTGAATTCAACAAGCCCTTCGTGCATTTACTGACCTTTGGGATTCACACTTCAGAGACTTTTCAAAGTCTTTTCCTCTGGAGAGGGGAAGCACAGACTAAATACGTGGATAAGTCCCTCATTTTTATCAGGCCGTCTGCCATTTACTAACACAGCACAAATGCAACATTCGCCTGCTGTCACATCAGACTGCCACAGCCATGCTCCAAATGTCACATTAGCAGAGTCAGGTTAAAATCACTTTGCGTTACAACACTTTCTGCATTGACCTTTTGAAGGGCCAGAATGAGACGAAGGCTTAGCTCCCCTTTCTCTGTGCAGTGAGCCTCTCCTTTTTTTCTCTCCTAAACGTGAGAAACACATGCTTCATATTCAAGGAGGAGTTGTCAGCTTTTACGAACATGCGACATTCCTGCAATCCACCGAGCTCTCCGTGGCTCCATCCTATAGCTTTTGTGGTACAAGCAGTATTCTAAAAGAGTAAAATTGATTGCTTGAGGATTAGGGTCTCTGTGTACGTCCGACACCTTTTTCTTGAGGAGCACAGGGATCTGCTTCCCCTGATGTACTCAGCTTTCCATTTTGGCACAGGTCAGGGCACTATGTAGGACTATTTACCTCACCAGGCTTATAAATAACCTGACCTTTTAAAATGGGCAGAACAGGGTATGTGTATTACTAATTTGGATCCTATAGCATACTTTTAACAGGAGCAAGGATCCATCATGACTATATTATAGATGGGAATGTATGTTTCCCGGGGAAGAGCTATCCAGCCTGGTCAGTGCAAAAGCAGAAGGACTGGAACAGACTGGAATGGACTACCTAGGGAGATGGAGGAGTCAGCACCCCCCTTGGTCTTCAAGAAATGACCAGACCTGGCACTAGTGCCAAGTTCACTTTGACAAGGTGGTGATTGGTCAAAGGTTGGACTTGATGATCTTGGAGGCCTTTTCCAAATTAAATGGTTCTATGAGTTTAGGGAACACCCTTTCCGTGAGGTATTGCTCTTTTCCTCCTCCTTCAAACTAGTCTTTATTGCTAGATCCGAGATGATTTGCAGTGGCCAAGACACTGACAGGGAGACTGTCCCCATGCTTCCCATGTCATGTGGGGCTTCTGAGCCCACCCAGTGAGTTCAGTCAAGTCCCAAAAGTAAATTGATTATTATACCAAGAGGTTAACCAGTAAAGACCGTACAGTCTGTCAAGGTCAAGCATGGCCTGGATAGCTCTGAATTGGATATGCAGAAAGCAGCTCAAGGAGGAAAAATGTGTCCCTGGCATAAAGGTTAAACAAAGAGGGGAGGAATAAAGGGAGAACACAGAGAGGAATCAAACAGTTTTGTGTCAGTAGCTGGGGATCATATAAAATAGCACTTAGTTTTATGTACAAATGACAGTTCCCTATATCTCTGCCTAACCCTGTTCCTTACACGAACAGCATTAATTCAATACATTCTTCATTCTGCCAGTAGTTTGAACTAAATCACTGCTAAATGATCTGTGGTGGAATCACTTTGTTACAGGTAGATGTACTAGATCAATCTAATGAAATAATTTTCTTATGAGGAATTCATCCCTTGTCCTCTATAACCATGTAAGGAAAAACTTATACATGCACTCCAGCTGAAGATAACAAATACCAAGATGGATGGAATTTCAAACAGACATTTTTCTCAACAGTTCACAGTCATGTTCTCCCTTTGGTTTCAATTTTTGAAATAGTAACTCAGGAGTAGGAAAAGTATGACCCAGTTCTTTTATTCCAGAGGCAGAGGGACATTAGGTAAGTCCCTCTTAAGTAAGCTTTTAAAAAATGTTTTGCCTAAGTCCAAGATGTCTGGGGTGTGGCTGTTGTGGGTCTTTTATAGTCCCAGACTCTGTACGAGAAAAGTCTGAAAAATGTGCTTATTCTAAGTCAAAATATATGATTACGAAGGGTCTATACTGACTCTTGGAACAGAGACATGGAAAGCTGCTATTTTCTGAACTGGCATCACCACTTCATTTCTTTTCAAAAGGAGGGTGAGAAATTTCTGTTGGAGCAAATCAGTAAAATTCACTGAAAATAAACAGAGAGATGATTATTACAGATGTGTAACAAATTCAATATAATTATATTAAATAACGTGATTCAATCCAGAAAATGACACCTGTGCCATTGTGGAGTACTACCAAAGATCAGACATTTAGACAAAATTAAAAAGATTTCTTCCAAATCTATTAATTACATGTGCTCATTTTCTCTTACGTGTTGACAGAATCAGAATTCTTTAATTTCTGAACCAGGGTCCAGGGATTATGTATTGAAATAGATTGTTTTCACAAAAAAATAAAATGTCAGCTTATAGAAACAGGTGCCAGTACAATGACAGCATGATCTTCTACAATTTGAAATTAAATAAGCATTTGTAATGGCAGAAAAAAACAAAACTCTGATGAGGATGAAAAAAACGGAACTAGTAAATTTGAAAAGCAACTTAGCCTTTCTGTACCATTAATAAGGAGCTAATATCTGGATTTAAAATGCTTCTGTGCTCTCAAAGTTTTAGTAAAAATGCCTATATGAATTCAGCAGCATAAAACTCACAACTGCCTTTGGTCACCTACACAGTGAATAAACCCATCTTCACTGTTTCAAAAAAAATATTCCTTTTCCATCTCCCTTCCGCCTGTCAGAGTTGTTTTCTCATAACACGGTGACGGTATTGCCTACCATCCCTGAAGTAGTTCTATCAAGGAAATTTTTGTTATATACTTTGTTATAAGATTCCACAGATTCAGAGATCTTTTGGACTTCATAAGATTACCTTTGTATCTCTAGCCTACAACTATACAAACCTTTAAATGCTGGCTTGGTGTACTACTCAACTATACTGTTTTGTCTGTTCAAATGGCAATGTCAAATTATAAATCTATGTCCTTTCAGTGACCTAGATAAACTTCATTTTCTTATTTTCCATTCATTAAGAATTAAAGTTATTCTATTTCACGGTTCTGTATATCTTGGGGAAATATTTGAATTACAAGTTAGGGATGATGTCATTGCAATAGACTGAATTCTCTATTAATTATGCCAAATTAAATATTTTCCCATAATACATACCAGAATTTCATGGGTTTCTTGTAAGTCTTATGGCACTTTTTATCCCCATGTAGTGTACTACAAATTCTTCTGGAAAAAACTGTCTCTCTGAGATGCCAAGGGAAGAGATTGGACAGCACACAGATCTGCAGAGAGCAGCAGGTCAAGGTGGCCCCATAGCCCTTAAGAAAACCTCTGTCTCTCTTCAAAAGACAGGGAGGACTGGGTGGTGACAGGGAAGAACAGCACTGTATGTCCCCTGAAATGGAACATCTGAACAAGTTAACTCTAGCAGAAGTAGGATTCTGAATGCCAATTGGAAAAAAAAAAAAAAGTATAGTTGTATAGTTTAAATTACAGTGAAAGTCAGAGAGCTTTGAAGGAAAAACCTGACAATTCTTTCAGGTCCTTCTTAGACACCATTTCTTTAGTGGGGTACTGATTACTGTTGACTTTTTGGAGCTGGATACTTCAGTCTTTGGTAGAAATGAATTCTTGTAAAATTATTTTCCATTGCTTTTCATCTTTTTTTGTTTGCTGTTACATTTGAAAGTTAAGTCTTTTTTCCTCGGTAATTAAGACAGCTTCTAAGACATTTTTGCACCACATAGTGACAGAGACTTATCAGATCCTGTGAAACACTTTGTGCCTCGGAGTATGCTGAATGAACTGAAGTGGAATCCCATGAAAATGACAGCTTCTTCTATAGTGTGTGTGCTTGTCCCAGTAATAATTATTTGCACAGTTCAAACCACGTCTCAAGGGATGAACTGCTCTGTAAAGCACAGGCACAGACACGGAGTGATAAACAGGTCTCCCCTGCTCCTCAAATATGCCTGGGGGAAAATAATGAATGCAACTCTTCCCAGCAACCCTGTCACGCTCACTGCAACTTTGGGTGGCACAGAAGTACCCAGCTAGCCTGAAATGAGTTGGCTTGAATGCTGATAGCTGCAAAGCTGTGGCCTCCCATAGCTGTGCTCCCAATGGAAAGGTTACCTACCAAAGCACTGATTTTGCTCCTGGGCAGATTTCCAGATTCCAGTCTGCTCCATGTTATTGTTGCTACACTGCTCAGAGCACTGCAGTTGGCCTCTTTAGAGCTAGCTCAGGTAAAACAAAACAAAACAAAACAAAACAAAACAAAACAAAACAAAACAAAACAAGCTGCCATGACAACCAGCAGCTGCATATCAGTGTCCCCTTCCAGCGAGTCCTCCCTGGCCTTGCAATTTATATCCACACAATATAGCTTGCTCCAAATGAGGTGACTCTAGTAACTCCCCACACTTAATCCCATTAATCTTTCTTTGTAAATAAGGCCCTAAGATCCCAAACAATTTCTATAGCTCTTATCTGTCCTTTCTCCAGTTTGACAGCACAGATACACAACTTGGGTACCTGAATTTCAATACATTTTTCCATGTTTGTTTATAAAAACAAACCAAATGAACACAAGCCCCAACTACTAATAAATAATGCCAACAGATTACAAGAGAAATAACTGGCACAGGGGGAAACATTGCTGCTGGTAGGTATGAAACAGAACAGAAATTGAACAGGAAATGTGTTAAAAAAACCTAACAATAAAAGGGGAAAACAGCTGTAAACATATATTAAATACACTCTCCTGTGTAGTTTCATCTCACAGAGGACTTTATAAAGGTGCAGGAGATACTGATAATAATATTATAGGTGATGTTCAGTGTTAGTGAGGTACAGCATACCATACAAGAGAAAATGAACATCAAGTATACAAATGGAGCTGTTGGTACTAAGTAATTAAGAGCATCAAGGATGAGCCTTGGACTTACTGTGGCTGGTTCTTTGAAAACATCAGTGCTGTACTCTGCTCTTTGGCACCAGTGGCCAAAAAGGCAAAAAGAGGATGAATGTGGCGAGACAGAATATTGTGAAAGCAGTTAAAATAATGCAGAAAGGTCATTCAGAAATGGGAGGCATGGAGGTTGTGAGGAGCCAATCCAGTTTGAATTCAGCCATTTTAGTTTGCCTCAACTCTGGCTGTCAGGGTTGTCAGGGCATGTGGGGAGAGGGAGCATACACCTGCCACTTGCAGAAGGCAGCCAGGAGTCAGGGAAGCCTCCTCTCTGGGGACACTTTGCCTGGCAACACCCTACACAAGGCAGGCAGTAAGGGACACTGTGGAGGGGCTCTCCAACCAGGTTGCGAGGATCTTTCCACCAATGGACGGCACAGGAAGGTTGGACTGGACCAATGGATCCCCGCTGGCAGGCGAACTTTGGGAGGGGCCAGGGGGTATAAAAACCAACTGCATCAGGGCTCACCACTGTTTGCTGGGGTTTGCTACTGCTCGCTGTTCCCGCTCGCTCCCACTTTTGCCCTGGCCCCACCCTGCCTGCCTCCTGGCTCTCCTGCCCTCGCTGGCTCGCCCTCACACCTGTCCTGCCATTCTGTGCCCCTGAACACTGTCCTGTCACTTCGCCCCATATCCTTGCCTGAGCTGCCTGCATCCAACTCAGCCGCCCTGATCCAGCCATCACCACCCACCCTGCCACCCCGATCCAGCCGTCACCGCCCGCCCTGCCGCCCCGATCCAGCTGGTCACTACAACCCTGTCCAGGGTTCCGGTCCTCCCGCCTGAGAGCCCACTCACAGCGTGTCTGGAGCTGTTGCCGTGTGAGCCGCCCCTGTGGAGTCGCACCCCTCTGGGAGCTGTGCAGGCTCCCCAACACCCAGCCTGGCCACAGACAGGCAGGCAGCGTGGGCACCTCCCTGCTGCCCGGACACCAACAGCACTGCCCTGGCTCGCTGGTGGTAATACCCTCTTTTTCTCTTGATCCCCTCTCCCTCTCCCTCTCCCCGAGTCCTTTTCCATTTTCCTTTCTTCTTTTCTGTCTCTTCTAGCCCTCTTTTTGCTTGGACAACTCCTTTTCCTTCTCCTTTTTCTTATCAATAAATGGTTCTCAGATACAAGGTTTGCCTCGTTTGGCTTCATTCTGTTCCCGACCATCCATTTTTTAAAAGAACTCCTCGCAGTTCCCTGCAGTGGAATACGACAGAGGTGGACGTTTCAGTGCTGTGTGTGGCTGTCAGGAAGCTCTCACAAAAAGGGAATAAGACTATCAGGAAAGGTAGAGACTTATTAGAATTATAGAGCAACTTTTACACGGTGAAAAAGCTAAATGGATAACAAAGACTTGCATTTCTAAAAAGACTCACTGATAAGAGAGATCTGTAAAACATGAACGATGGGTAAAAAGTAAGACACAGTTATTCATTGCTTATCACATTACAAGAAGCAGGGTATGCCCCGTGAAATTCTAAGACAGTTGATTTAAAACAAACAGATGGAAGGGCTTTAATGATTACATGCATAATTGTTTTGTGAAACTCATTGCCAGTGGATGTGTTGAAAGCCAAAAGTATAAATGGATTCATGAAAGACATGACAAATTGATAGACAATAAATTCACATGCAATGATTAAACCTTATGGTCCAAAGACACCCTCCAGCTCAAAAAGTCATGAAAACACTTGCCTTTTGGATCTCAGAATGTAAACCATGCACCTGTTCTGATACGATACACATAACAAAGACTCATCACATACTTGGAAATCCCAGCTTCAATTCACTTTCTGCCTGAGGAGAACTGTAATTAGCACCTGTTTGTATTTATACGTATATCTGGATAATGATTTTCACTACTTAACCTGCTAAATCCTTGTAAAATGTAGAAAAAGAAATCCTGACTGATTGACCAGAAGAAAAAGGGTGAGTGGCCCTGACACCTATTAGAGTTTTGATACTCGCTTGGCTGAGGGATCCGAAGATATACATTCGAATAAATTGGATTTAAAGGAAAAAAGAAGACAACAAAACACAGAACTGATGCTGGGAGAGCAATTAAATTTTATGTTTCCTCCCTACAAACAACCTAACCACCAGTCTAGGGTGACAGCACAGTTTCTTTCTATATCTATCTATCTATCTATCTATCTGAGTTTTCATAGTTCTTACTAAATATTTCCTATTAATTGCATTATATTTCTTCAACATTATCACAGAAAAAAAATCCACAGACTGGTTCTTTGGGTTATATACTGGGCAGATGTTAAATATTAAAAGAAATATTCAAAGGCAACTATTTATATGAGTCTTTATGGAAACAAGAACCAACAGTAGTTAAGAGTATGCTGGACTGTATTTAGGATAATAGAAGGAAACTTTTCCAGGGTTGGATTGATGCCCCTGGAGAATAAGCTATTGTATCTGTGGATGATTCTGCAGAACTTCTTATGTCTCCTTCACTGAAGAAGTTGAGGACAGCAAAAAATCAGAACAAAGTAGATGAACTGAGGATCCAGGAAAGCAATCCTGGGTTCATGTGTACCTTCCCCTTGACTTTAGAGTCAACATTCGTTTGTCTACTTCTTTTGATTAAGCTCAGACGAGAATATCTGGGGCTTTTACCGCAGAAATTCAGTAAGGCTTTTTCAAAGAAGATTAAAGGTGTTCCACTTGACAAGTCACACTCTCCCTCTTGCTTGGTGCACAGATCAGCTTTCAACACTAACAGATGTCATACCACATTACCTGGCTAAATGAGTTGAAACCCTTAAAGTCTTCCCAGAAAGATATGGCAGGTGACCACCCACTTTCTTAAAGTTTTTTCCAATATGCAGACTTTTGTTCCTATCTACACAAAGCACGATTTATGCACATTTCTCTTGTGTTTGTCTACAATTCTTCTTTGCGTTTCCTTTTTAACCTGTTCCAACGCAGATGTCTCTTAGGTTTTCTCTAACGCCTGACAGAAATAGCAATCTGACTGAAAACAAGGTGCTTTCCAGGCTCCAGTCAGATTAATCAGAAAGGATCTGCTGAAGTGAAACATTTTGAAGGACAGGTATAGATCTGTTTTTGAGGCCTCCAGTATCACAGCAATCTAAAATCTCAGCTTTGTTACTGCCCTCCTTGCTCCCAGATATGCCCACAAAAGTTGTCAAGACTCTTTTTTCAGTTCTCACTAGACAAAAGATTTTGACCATCTATTTCAACTACATGTCTGGCTATGAGAACAGTTCTTTAACTGCACTCATGGAAAAATTGCCATTCATTTGGAAAGATGCCAACTTCAAACATCAATTGAATATCTCAGCCAGACTAACAGTCTGCTCTTTATTTACCAGTAAGGTAGGGGGAGAAAATGCTATTACATGTGATTTGTATTCTCTGTTGCATACAAAATCATTCCTGGGAGGTATTCATGATCTATAAAGCAGCAAATAGTTTGGTCACAGCTATCTCTGGCACCATCTGTTTGACCACTTGCAAAAGTAACAGACTGCACAGAAGCTGAAAAAGAGGCATGACTAGCATGAGTTTGGGAAAAACTGTATCTAGATCCAAAATGAAACCAGCTATTCAGAATTTCATCGCAGCGTGTCAGGCATACTGCAGTTACCCCCTGAACCCTCACAGGCTGGTTTTCCCTTGCCTCTGGCAGATGTGGCTGTCTGCTTTTTCCATAGCCAAAATGTTTGCAGATAGTCTCATTAAAACAAAAGTTTCCAGCAAAGAACAGAAAATTTAGCTCCTGAGACTGCCCAGCTGATTTTTCTACCCAAGCAAATTGAGGAACAGAGATTTTGGCTGTATTCTGATAAATGATTAGCTATTTATCAGCTTTATTTTTCTGCATTGAATTATTTCAACTGTGAACAACTGTGACAATTTTCATTCAAATTGTTAAAGAAACAATAAAGCTGTGTAGATGAAAAAATGACTCTTGAGGTATGGAAACCTAAAACTGGTGATTCCTAATTACTATGTTTGGGTAATAAGCTACTAATACATTTAATATAAGCTATATTCGTAATTACAACTAATCTTACAAAAGCATTTACAAGACATGTTTGATGTGGTCTTTTTTTCCTTGAAATCATGATGATTTGTATTATATCTTAAAAAAAAACCCCTTTCACCAATGAGTTGTATATCTGTCTCATGCTTGATAGCTCCTAACAGCTATAACTACAAAGGAAAAACCCATTTACCATTTTAAGCACTGGACTTAATTAACTTCTTTACATTATTAGGAACTTTCCCAATAGTCCAAGAATTATTAAAAGTTAATGAGAATGTTTCAGAAAGCTTCCAAACCAATAAAGGATTCTTTTGAATAAATTAATAATGTCTACAATTTTACCACAAGTATTGAATATAAAAGCTTTGAACAAAAACAATACCAATAAAAGAAGAACAGAAATATCCTTGATAATATTTAGAATATCATTTGTAGTTAAGGAAAAAAACAACTTTCATGTGTGTTGTTATACTTTCCTTATTTTGATTTCTCATACATTTTTGCACATTCTCTTTATTTCCAAAACGAGTGAGAAATTAAAAAAAAATTGAGATAAGCCTTAAGATGTGTTGACAGACTATTGCTTGCATGAGAAGAAATCCAGCCCTTCCGTGGCATTTCTCCATAGGATGCCTGAGTTGTTTCTTTCTGTAGATTAATTGGAAACCTTTCTTTGGTGATCAAAATACTGATATGTGCCTGAATCACTTCTGAAATAGTAATTTTGCAATTGCAAGGAATTTTAAAAGGGGTGGCTGTCTCCTGTGTTTTCACTGATCAAACAATATTTCAGCTGATGGTAAAACCATTGGTGTTAAATAGTATCTGATATGAAACTGAAAATATTATAAAGAACTTCAGTTTGAATGGTTGGAAATAAAAATCAGTATAAAATCAGGTATCCTGGAGTTCTACTGCTCTTCTGGAATAGTTCAGAAGACATATATTGCACCTCCCCATGATCCCCAATCTCATCCTTAATGTGCAGAGGGAACATGCCGAACTTCCTCCTCGCTCAGGTGTTCTAGGAGGTTACATGCAGCTGCCTTAGGCAAAATGCATTAGAGCTCCTCCAGACTTCTGAGGAATAAACACCTCTTGTAAAAATTTTCTCATGATTCTTTCATGTGGCTGTAAACACTGCTATTAT
>VZRQ01003239.1:760753-812860 GCA_013397975.1 Machaerirhynchus nigripectus | reverse complement strand
AAGAAGAGGAAGCAATCAATATTTATCATTAGTGTTGAGCAGGAATTCCTAAATTACATTACCATGAGATGATGTCTGTGAAGTTTTAGTGGGTCAAAATGCTTCCGGGAACATGAGTTAATAGCATCAGTTACAGTTCTGAAGGCAAGAGCAATTCTGAAGATTGCTTCAGTAATTTAGAATGAGTAACAACAGATCCCCTCAAGTGCATTGCTGTTCATTAATAGTAATGTCCATACAGCAGACAATTTCTGTTTAAAGAATGAGCCTTTGTAACTTGGTCAGCAGGATTATGTTTAAAGTGATCCGGAAACAAAGGGAGAGCAAGCTTCTCTCTCACGCATTGTATGAACAGAATTTGCCAGCTTACTACTACCCTCACGAGACCATCCAAATGCAATCATCTCCTGTTTTATCTCAGCCTCAGCCTAGGAAAAAACCCACATAAATTGCATTCTATAAACTGAAGAAACAACATGAATCACCACTTCTGCAGAAAACTCTCCCAGCCAGCGCCTCATCCTGGCTGCAAATGGCCCCTGACAAATCCCGATGGCTTCATTTGCGGTCTCTGCTGCTGAGACCATTCCCTGCAGGAGCAGCTCAGGCTGAGAGGATGCAGCAGGCTTGGTGAGTTGTGCCGTGGAGCGTGTTGCCTCCAAGGAATGGGGTCAGCAGTTTGTGTCCTCTGCACACTGAGGGACTGACTCCTGAAGCAACTTTTAGCAAGCAGTTGCAGAATGTCGAAAGTGAGTCTTCAGAGAGTGCAAAAACTAACTTGAAAGAGCTTAACAACAAAAATCCTCTCTAAATTCCTTTTCACACTCGGTCTTAAGAAACAACTATATTAAGAAGTGGATGCTTAGCTGGCCAGTAGGGTTTTTTAAACAGATGTTGGTTGCTACAGATCAGTAGTTTCTACAAACGTGGATTGTCACCAAGAAAAATACTTGGAAATACTTCACAGCACTCAAAGTTCAGAACACAGTATTTGAAACAGGTAACAAAAACTTATTAAGTTCTTTACAGCATCTTCCACCCAGTTCCTTTTCAAAATAGTTGTACATATTTAAAACATCCTGAAACAAATGCAACTGACACAAAATTTTGAAACTGCATACATAATATAATGAAAATTGTTTGCAACCTACCTTGAAATTGTGTAAATTTGATGGTTCCCATCCTCTCTCCATTTCTGAAAACAACTTCACCCTAAATAAAACAAATAAACACCTTAAAAGTTTTATAAATCTCTCTTAACACAGTTTTTCATTAACATTTTAATTTTCCATTAACTGTTAAAATTACCAAAGCAGTGTTTAAACTCTGAAGATAGCAGATTCAATCAGATTCAAAATAACTCAAGAACAACCTCCTTAAAGCCTCCTTCCACAGATTTCAAATGGCCTTAGAAAGCTGGCCAGTGTTACCACCCACTTTTCATGGATGGAAATGGAATTACAATAAAGCCAGTAAGATACTGAATTTCAGATTATCAGAGATAGGCAAACAATTGATTTTCACTGTTTGTTTTTATCAAGGATATGTAAAAATTTTTGAAGATCACACAAGAAAATAGTTTTCCATTTCATTCATCTGTCACACAGTTCTCCAAATGGCTCAATAAGCTATTTATTTTATCTTATATACTTATCCTACTAGATTATGGATACCAGTAGCTACTGTGGCTTGGTTTTGTACTATACCAACGTGTCCTAGTATTCATTTTAATTGCAATGTCTTTAACTCAGTACTACCATTTGTGGTGCTACACCCTGTTACTTCTCACTTTAATGGTCATGTGATGCCAGATTCTCTTCTCATAATCCTGGGAAATTACGCCCATTTTTCTTCCACTCTTTATGGATTAAATTAAGAAAAGATCTTGTTAAAATTCCTCCTTAGTTCAGCTACTTCATATTTGAGTATGAAAGAAGAGGGTTTCATTCATTTATGATAAGTATTTTTAATATTTTGAACCTGTAGTGGAGACCTGAGTGCTGTTAAGATAGATTGCTGTTCTACTTCATCCCTGGTTTGGCTTAATAACACCATCTCCATAAGTCTTTGTTATGGCAGACATCAGAGTAAAAGAAACCAACTGGTAAACCTGTGAGGCTACAATACATTTCTCTGTGCAAGCCTGCCACTTTTTGGATAACCCTTTTTGGTCACTGAAGGGATGCACTGAAGGCCTCTGAAATACTGAAATCAGGTCCCTGCAGGAACAGTAGGGACACTACAGTTATGTGGTACAGCACACTCTGCCCCCCATTTCCTGCAAGCCACAAGACACCATTTCCCTTTGATAAACAGAAGAAACCTTAAACAAGTGTAAGACACATTACGCTAAGCTTTAAGAGCCAAAAGCCCCAATCTCCTGGCTATTTTATGAAAAATAAGAGAATTACATTTGGAGCAAAAGCAGTGATATAAATAGACCATAAAGTGTTGAATTTAATTTCATAAACTATGGCAATGCTAGTAAGAAATAAGCCAATCAATGTTTCAGAAACCTGTCTCTAGGAATTATGTGCTGATTTATGGCATGAGAAGTGAGCTAAATCTGATGATGTTCTATGGCTCACATCAAGCCATTTCTTTGCTACTGAGATAACATACCATAAGATTTAGCTAGAGAGTTGTCTTCTTTACACTTGAGATTCATAAATTACTTAAAAGTGTTTTTTTCTTTATGTAAAGTAGCAGATGTTTTAATAGTAGGTATTTCTAATACATACATTAAGATATGACATTACAAAAGCCAATCTTAGCACTATTTCATCCTTTCTTTTTACCTCACCACACACTCCAGTACAAACTGCAGTTTACGGTGTGACCCACCAAAAAACCTAGATCTTGTGAAATCCACATGAATATAGCAACACACAAAATCCTCTTTTAGCTTCCATAGTGTTTTGGTGATGTTACATTTTAATATATTTTTTATTATTTTACATATTTTTATTATTTTATATATTTTTATATATTTTTAAATACGTATTTAGATACTTATTAGCAAAAGGATCAGTGATTGTACAGGATTAAAGAAAATAATGGAAGTAATGTTTATACTAACTTCTTCAGAACATGATCATCAGACTCAAAGAATATTTCTTGACCAAGTAAATATTTTATTTCAAGAGATGTAAAATAAGGCCTCGGTCCTGAACAAGCATTTAAATCAACTGCACAAGTGAGTAACTTGCACTTAGAACAAACTCCATATTTTACTATATATTAAATAGTTAATTAGCAAAGCTTTCCTCTTCCATTACACACCAATCATCCCAATGGAGACAAACAGAAGCCACACTGGTGTCTTGGTGTCTATTTTATTTTCTTCAATCTACCATCTACAATTTTTTTCTTCTTTACTAGTTGTAAGAGTGAATGCCAGAATAAATACCAATCTGCCCAGCTGATCAGCCCAACTTTGAGCTGTGGACAGGCATCTGCACAATAGAAATGACCCTTGAAAAGTTGATGGGAAAGAAATCGAAAGTTTGTGGCTTGGAGTCGAACAGACAGAGATGTGAACAGAGGGTGGAAGAGGAGCTGAATGAGCTCAGACTGGCACAGTCTGGCACCCCTGGATGTTGCTGCTGGTGTTACAGCCACCGTGGCACATAGCTTTTCAATACTTTTGGCCCAAATACATCCCTGTATTTGGGATTCATCGCAGCTGCAGAACTCATCGTGCAACCTTACACAGGTGTACTTTATTAAGTTTTCCTAAATGTACAAACACCCATAAGTATAAACAATACTAGTCTCACATTGCAAGTTAAGCAGCTTGGGCAACAGAAATATAGAAGCTTATGTTGTAGGTTTCTTAGATTTCTATTTATTTGTTTGTTTGTTTTTGCTTACTTGCTTTTTGATACATCTCTGACCTGCTTCTCTTGCAATTCTTTGGCTTTTTTTTGCTTTTTTTTCCCCTCAAAAAGCTACAGTGCTTGAATGGCCTTTACAAATGATGAAAACCAGACTAGACCAAACATTTCAACAGTGTCAATCTCATAATTGTTACATACAAGGACATCATCTGCCTGTTTCTTCTGAGTACTATCATCTTTTTTGTGCTCTGCTTTACAAACCTAATATTGATTTATGTACTTTTTTATACAGAATAACTGTTTCATCCCCTTGACAAAAAGACAGTCTCTACCCTCCTTGGATGTATCTTAAGTCATTAGTCCTTTATTTGTGGTCAGTATAAAAAGTCCACATCATACATCCACACTTACAAATGATTAGCCAACATTAGGTTTATTTCAGACATGTGGGACTTCCCCTGTCCTTACAGCAGTCATTTGTCTCTACTTGGAAAGAGCTGGTTTTAATACTTCTATATTTTTTTCCTGGTGTAAAGGTAGGTATCTTTTATGAACGTGTCATTAAGCTCTTTTTGAGCTACAAAGCACTAGCATTTATTAGAAATTTCTTTGCATTATCTTTGACTGTATTGTTATTTGGCTCTGGACACAGGCTCATGACAAAGTTACAATTCTTTCATTCTCCATACACTGAAATCCACAGCCAGCACATTTTTTCATTTCATTTTTTCAGTTTTCTTCATCTTCTTCAATCAAACTAGAGTTCAGAAGTTTCTTAACTGCTCTCTCAGTCAGGGCCAGGTCTGTACTTTTACCACCATTTAATTTACTGTGTATTTTCTTCCACCAAGTATCTCAAATTTAGTAAGCAGAGAAATAAATGCATAGCATTTACTTAATGATTTTCAGTACTATCCCTACAAAAAATGTCAGCTTTAGACTGTGTTTACTTCCTTCTTCAGCAGTCTTCCACCACATGGCACCAAACAACTATTTATTCAACTTTTTATCATATACTCAGCCTATACTTGGTATCTTATTGCTTGTTTAAAATGCCGTAATTATATATTCAAGCTAAATTGATAACACAAATACCCCTTCATCAGAGGAAAGACCATGAGTATGCTGACAGAAATACCACAGCTGGATGCAAGACAGTTAAATACCACAGGACTCCTGTGCCCTGAGTGTTTTCTAACGGGCCAATACATTTCAGGACACTGCTTCAGTCCCGCTTCATTGGCCAGGAATCTGGGCTACTCCATCCTATAGAAAAGTCACCTCCTCATATAACAGTGTTTAAACCCAGTGGCTTTCCGTGAAACATCTGAGCCTACACAGAGTCAAACCTGCTCCAAAAGTGACTACTGGTGTTTTCCCAAAAATAAACTAACTCAGTCAGTTTTGGGATACTTGAGTGAGATATTTGATATCAACAAACAATCTAAAGAAGTGAAAAACAGTACGATAACTATGACCACTGAAGTAGTATTTTATATAATTTTATATATAATTTATATATTTGTATAATATATAAAATTAAACCTGACTCTTTAAGTTCTGTGACATATGATGAACTCAAGGTGTACTTCTGAATTGTAGTTTCCTTATTGGACTATGTCCAATAAAAGCAGAATCCAAGGAGGGGACGCATCCCAGGATGAGAAACCTAAGAGCTCACTAACATCCCGAGGGCAGCTTACTGGCCTCTCACACTGCTCCTAGCTGCACAGCCCTGCACCTACCTGGTGGTAGCTCAGCATTCATCAGGTCCCTGCGTGAGCTGTAGTGGCCTATTAAACCAGAAAAATGCATTCAGTGGGGTTCTTTTATTTTATTTTTTATTGCTTTGGCAATAAAAAAATATAATTTTTATTTGGGGATATGTTGTTTCTGAATTGTTGAACCAGAGCCAGCACAAAGGAGCCCTGGAAGGATGCAAGTGCTAGCAGAAGGAGGTAGGAGGAAGGGAGCAAGGTACTTTGTTCTCCCCAGATCCTTTCAGAAGACTTTCTATGTTATCATGCAATCCACACAGCCTGCTACTCACATGTCGCACTCAATTTGCTCATTCAGGACTCCTTAAGTACCGACACACCTTCCCTGACACACACAAAGCAGCAAGCTGGCATCTGTGACTCTTGGCTCTGCAACTTGTGGGCAGTGAAGAGCTACACATCGGAATTAAGAGCCTCTTCCACCCTCCAAACTTCATGTCCAAGACAGCAGTGTTTATAGAGAAAGGAAATACCATTTATTCTATGTAACAGGCTTTTAGTTCTGCAAGGATAACCTCACTTCTGAAACAAAACAGCAAGCTTCCAGCTGAGGGCAGCTAGTGCACAACTCTTCTGGTTTCAACCTAGTTACATCACTCATTCAGGTGCACTAAGCACAGGAGATGTAAGCAGAGTGCAGAAGAGGATACCAGGGAAACAGCAGTGAAAGTGTAATGCCCTGTGGGATAAAGAGGTAACCATCATCTTCGGATAAATGAGAGGAGAGCAGAAGGCAGAGGGCGACAGAAATTAAAATGCTCCATCAAATCAACAATGCTCCTCAGTCCATGACTTTATATCTTTATAGACTGCTGTGGATAAAATGTTTCTAGAACATTTGATCAAAGCAGACTCAGTCACTGCTGCTTTTCAAGCCTTGAGACTAATTTCAGAAAAGGTGTTTCTTTCAAAATTTTCAAGATTAAAGATTACAATCTGAAATAGTTTACAATCCATTGGGATGTCTTTTCCCTTCCTGTTTTCTATGACATTTTCTAAAAGCTTTGGGTAACTGAACACTGGTGTCTAGAGAGCAGCAC
Organism: Machaerirhynchus nigripectus; assembly: GCA_013397975.1. Lineage (NCBI taxonomy): Eukaryota > Metazoa > Chordata > Aves > Passeriformes > Dicruridae > Machaerirhynchus > Machaerirhynchus nigripectus. The sequence continues at coordinate 806,203 of VZRQ01003239.1, read as the reverse complement.
AGCAGCTCAAAGAGCAGGGTGAAGCACAGCTAAAAATCTGGTCTTGGCTAATATTTTCTAAATGAAGCAATATCACCTAATTCTCATCTAAACAGAAACTTGTGTTCTAGCAATGACAGAGCAGGCATATAATAGCAGGAAAAAAATGAACAGGCTTGCTTCCACACAGTAAGTATCCATCTGCACCATAGAAAACATGCTGTGTACGCTTAAAAAACATACCCACAAACAGGTCAGTTTTCCAAAAACACTGGTTTTGGAGAAAACCAGTGTGGAAGAAGGAAGCTAAATTGTTGGAAGAGAATTGTCAAGAAAAAAAAATCTGGTGATCATGACAGTGATGGAAAAGAACAATGAAGAATGGGCATTCATCAAATACCTTAACTTTAACATTACCTTAACATTAGGATGCACTCATCTATTAGGACTTTGGTCTAAACCAGAAAAATCAGTGATGTTTTTCACATTATTCCTTTACACAGGAGCTAACGACCTTCCAAAATTTGCACTGAGTGAGGATTACTTATATATTTATTTCATTTAGAAACAGAGGACTGAGACGTGACCCAGTCTACTGATCTCATGTGGCACTTCATATATTCTTATGTAGCTTCTGTGAACTCTTGCTAGTCAGACAGGTAAATGGAAAATTACATCTCAGAGATATCTCAGAGATCAGGAAATGTTAATGATTTTTTAAAATAGGTTACAGAAACTGCTCTCATATGAATGAAGTATGGGATAAGCAGATGTACAGGTTCACATCAATTTGGAAATAAAGAATACGAGAGAGAGAGATATAAGTTACTTTTTTTTCCTCCCTTATGGCAAAAACTGTTCTGGGCAAAAATATCCAGCAATTTTAATAAAAAAGATGGGCTTTGTGTCTCATATTTGCCAAGATCTTTGTTAGTATCAGCTAATTCAAGTAGTCTGTGGCATTGCCCATTGTGTTCTGCTTTGGCAATCATCTACCTTAAATGCCTACAGAATAAGTAAATGAGTTTCTCAAAATTAAAAAACAAACAAACAAACAAACAAAAAACCAACCAAAAACCCTGGTATGTAAAATAATTCCTTGAGACTATCTTGAATTAAAATCAATTCCCAAAACCAAGTTTCCTAGAAGAAGAAAAAGCTACTGTGCATCTCCTAATATCATGACAGCAATGAGTTATATTCCACAGCTGGGCTGGAAGAAATGGAAAGTGAAGGCCAACACCTACAATTTCAAATTAAATATAACATCTTTATGTACCTATCATTCACATACATCCTGAGTCTAGGATTTTGGAGAAATACAAAGTACTGTAAGCCTTACCACCATGGTTTTATCATGCTGCCACTACACTCCCTTCCAAATAAAGAGTTCCAGTCCATTCAGCCTCTTCTTCCAAGGAGAGAGGATTTTTTTTTATTGTGCCTTGTCTCCCCTCTCTAAGCCCCTGATACAATTTTATTTATTTCCTGACAAAGGCATAACTGAAGCACAGATGCTCTTGCTGTGTATAAGGGTGCCTCTATTTCTAACTAATATTTTGCTAGCCGATCTTTACCATATTTCAGGCAGAACTAACTTCAACTCTCTTTTTCCCTTTTTTTTTTTTTTTTTTTTTTTTTTTTTTTTTTTTTTTTTTTTTCTTCAGGGAAGTAAAGGAATCAGATCGGGAACAGACAGAATTTCTTCAGCTAAAATTTCTTCCCTCTATCTCATCAGCATCCTCTATCATCGGTTGTCATTGCATAAAAGTGTGCTGTTGGCAGCACAATGACATAAGCCCAGACTAAGCTGCTCCATTAGATTAGCATTTAGATGCATCTAAACAATTTTACACAGCTATGCTGAAATGAGACAGCACAATCATAGCATTTCTTTCAGCACGGCAAGCAAAGGCATCATTTACAAACATCTGAGCACTCCGTTTACACACAGAAGCAAGACTAAGGGAATCATGTCCCTGGCAAGGTACCAGCAATTCATAAGCAGGTAAAAGGGGGGAGAAAAGGATACTAGCCAGGAAATCATGCATCAAACAGTATCAGACTTGCTGGCCATTGCAGGTGAAGAAAGATGAAACCTTTATGATTTGTTACTCATTAATGTGCTTTTACACATTCATCTGGGATTATGGCCAGCACAAGGCAAAGCAGTTAGATGCTATTTTATTCTTTATGGCCATATCATTTTTATACAGTGAAACAGTTTTTGTGAGTCATCTCTTTCAGTGATCAGGTAAGCTCTATGTTGGACATCAGTAGTGGTCTTAGGTTTAAAAGCATGGCAGCAAAGAAATTGAAATGAAACATATATACTTGAGAAGCTATTTTGTAAGCTTTTTCTGAGTACTTCGGAAACAAAATGACAGGCACGGGAACAGTGTTGGACAAATGCTTTCCAGTCTGGTGATATATAATACATAACAGCGCTGACTGTTGGTACTTAGCCAATTTCCTGATCTAAGGTTGGCCTCTGAAGCACAAGCAATGTAATTCCTTTTCTCTTGACTCAATCTCTTCCAGGAGTGTGTGAAAACATTGATGTAAACAACCTGTCCTTTAAGGTGGCAAGAGAAAAGGAAATGGTCTGAAGCACTGAGACTAGGAGCCCAAGCCCTTCCCAGTGTATATAAAAAAGTAAATACAAACTGCTGAGGTGATGTTCAGAATTGTTCTTATGAGGTTGAGTCCCTAAGGATTTCAGTTTCTAGCTCTGTGTCTCTGTAGAAACAGAATAACAGCACATTATCTTCCACCACCATGTTTTTTTTTTCCCACTGCTTTTGTAAGAATGAATCAGAAGAGATGGCAAAAAGCCTTTTAAGGACACTGCACTAAGCAGCAGTTCCGTCTCTTCAACAGTGCAATTTCATATGATGTTCTGAAATAATTTCTTACATTTTCTTTAAACTACATTAATCTCAGCAGAGAGCAGAACCACACAGGCCGTATTTCATTTGTTCTGATGATGGCATGAAGGACTGCAGGAGCCACTGCCTCTTCTCTGTGCACTTCCTGCCCAGGCTCTGTCACATTGGCTGGACAGAGGAGATTACTTCGTTTACTCTGTTCTTTCTAATGAGCAGGCAGCCTCTGTTGTTAGTAAGACAGCAGGCAGCCTCTGTTACTAGCAAGGTCTTCATATCTGACATAGAACACACTGGCATTACCCATGTGCAAGGGCTGAGCACAGTATCTTCAGACTATTATCTTTCTAAGTGAGCAACTTTAATTCAAAACCACCTTAACAGGAAAGGGGGATTAAAAAAGTTGCAAAAAACAGACAGCTTTATAAATCTCTTTGTAAGTATGTATACCTGTCGGTTGTGGATGATTCTCGGTACTGGGTAGAGAAAAGACAACGATAGCAGACTCATTCCCAGTGTCACACGGCAACTCTACATCTGAAATTCCCCTGCAGGCAGAAGTGTGAGCTGACGCTGACCAGGGAAGAATATTTGACTCAGCTAAAAGCTGTTTTTTTGTAGTGAACAGCCATCCAGGTCTCGGACACTAACACTGATTTTCCCCTTTTTACGTAGGTCTTACACAGGAACTCAAACTGTTTAATTCAATATTCATAAAATGTTTCCAGTGATTAGAGGATTTTAAAATTTTCTTTGGCAAATCAAATAAGACAGTTCAAAGTACATGGGAACTGACTGTCCAGGACACCGACTTTCTAATACATTTCCCAGTAACCACCACTGAAATGGGTCCATTTTTCATTTCAGAATGAGACAACAATTTTTGTTCATCTAAATTTACAGCAAGCGTCTAAAAAAAATTTAATTTAGCCCAGTTGTAGTTTTGGCATTATTTGACAATTGCCAGAATTGCGATGACATTTAAGATGTCTATTTCTGTAAAGCTAAAAAGCCTAGCCTAAGCTATTTCCAATCTTAGGACTCTCAGATTTACTTTTCTTTAAAATTTCATATTTTGTCTATATTGCTATCAGAAAGTACTCCTGAAGACAGCTATGTTTGATGATAATGAAGTAGAAGTTTCCTCCTCTTCCCTTTCTTCAGCACTGCATCCCTCCAGGTGATGCTTTCATCAGCATCAAATTCTGAGTGAAATCTGCAGAGAAGAGAGTTAGCATTGCTGAGCACAGAGATTTGAACAGGCTTGGCAGTGGCATGAAGGAGATCTAACCAGCATATTCTTAGTAAAATCAAATTCAGCCCTTTTCATTGTCCATTTTAATCCTTCAGGCTGTTCTAACCTGTGCCAACAACCTGCAGAGAGCCCGTAAGATGTAACTGGCATAGTTTTGACACTAAAGATTCTCTATTCATATGCTTGTAGCAGTTTTGCTGAGGAAAGAGGGCAGGTTCTTTGTAAAACACTCAGATCCAAAGATGCTGAAGAGGCTTGGTTTGGTTTCTGAGTGATCAGTGCCATACACCACTAGATCCTACACAACATAGTAGCTCTCCAGCTGGCACAGGTCAGAGATCTCAAAGGTGTAGCTCTCTTCAGACTCCATAAAGCAATGTTTAGGTTAATGCTGTTACTTCGGGATCACTCTTCCTACATTTTCAGAACCCTAAAGTTAAGGCTTACTGATACATAAATATCTTCCCACTGTGATGGATGCTTTTAATTGTGAAATACTTTGTTGCTTTAAACACATTCTCCACCTAAAATTAATTAAAAATCAATATCATGCTAAAAATTTGAGACATACCTAGACACTTAATAGATAGAACAGTGCATTTTTGAATGAAATATACTGCTTGAAAACTCTTCAAGATTCCCTATGGACATGGTGATGGCAATGAAAACAAGGCAACAGATGATACCCCCTTGACACCCCCTAAGTCACACTGGCTAATTTGCAGAAATTAGTATAAATGCAAGTTATTAGTAAAGTGAGTCTTCTTTTTGGTTTTCTTCTAACTCAAGGTAGTGTTTAAAGTCCAATTAATGCTATGAAATAGCTACAGACTAGACATCTCTCTCTCTCTTCCGACCCATGCCTGCCAGTGTTTCCGCAGCAGGATGGTATCTACACCATGCCATGCAGACTAATTCAGATGCACCCAGGCAAGTGAACTGGTAAATCTACATAAGAAAACAAGACTGGTGTCAGTCCAAAAGTACAAGCAGATTCCCAGACTACCAAGCTTGGTCTAGTGAATTTCCTTTCTCAGCTCAGACATCACTAAGCTGCTTCTGAACAACAACAAAAAACCCACAAAAAACCAAAAAACCCTCCAACCCAAAACAAGAACCAAACTAAAAAATTAACAAACCCCAATCCAACCCCCAACAAGCCAAACACAAAACCTAGCAATCCCACTACCATCACCAAAACCAAACACAAAACAGAAACCACCTCCCCTCTTTGCAAATACTCCCCTCAAAAAAAAAAAAATTGCACTTATTTTTAAGGTACTGCTCTCAGTTCTTCCTTCAAGAGGAGTGCAGACAGCAACAGTCAGTAAATTTGGAACTGGAAGGGAATTACTACCCATCAACATATTTCATGGGGCTATATTCATATCTAAGCTCCTGAAACTATAAAACTCAGCATGGGGAGCTTTTTTACTTCCATTATTTCCATCAGAAGACTGCTTCTGAACCTGAATCTTCTTATCATTTTAAGCTTTCCTCTTGCTTTCAGGTTCCTCTTATTATTGGCCATATACTTACTTTTAGGCTCACAGTATTATTTGAAAGAGATTCCCCTGTTCTTTTTTTAAATTATATTTGTGCAGAGAACAAGTAGTTCTCAGCAGACTAGGTATTTTCAGAGCTGCAACAGGGAGAGGAATAAAAAAACGCTGAATTATCTTTACACCACAAAAGTTGGTTTTATATAGGAGGAAGACTTTTACCTGGGCAGTCTGAAATGTCTCTCTCATGCACAAAGTGGATGAGAGAGAACTTCATGTTCCAGATGGACGCAAGGATTGAATTTCAGTGTCCTGAAAGTGCGACTGGAGAGGAACCATTCTGGTCTGCTGTTCTCTGAACCTTGGACACCTACACTCTCTTTAAATGCCTCTGGTATGCCTAAAGTAGACAGATTAATGCTCTCCTCTGCTAATTTGGCAGAATAACACAATCCATTCTTTTAACAGTTATGAGAATTTGAAATTGGTATATCCCTTACTTGAAATGAAAAGGAAAAAGAATAAATTTTGAAAGAATGCTGGAAAATTGGGAAAAATCCACATATACTTTCCCCTGGAAAAAAAGGCTAAAATCAGTCTTCAGGCTTTAAAAATATTTTATTTGAAAAGAAAATCGAATTTTTTTTCTTTTGAAACTGTAACAATTTTCTAAATACTGAAAATACTGATATTTAAATTTTGAAAAAACAAATCTATGGGTGCCTCTCAAAAGGCTGATGGTGGCAGAATACCACTCAAAAGAGGAGATAATCTTTACTAACATAACTAACTCTTTAGAGAATAATGTACACAAACATACACTAATTTATATTCAGAGAGAACTGGACTCATTTGAAAACAAGATGAGCTGCCATTGCCCTCTCAAGAGCAGTACCCCAGCCCCACACCCCTGAATCATAGTGAGCTGGACTGATGTTAGAGCCCCAGCAGTGCTCTAGCAACTGAGCAAGCTGATGCCACTGGGAATTCTGCTGGCAGCATCTCAGCTTGTGCTGAAGGAAGTCCTGAAACTGCTCTGAAGGGGTGCTGAACTGATTTTAAGCTTAGATTTTTCAAGGCAAGGACAGAACCCCAGCCCTTGCTTTGTCTGTTTTTCTATTCCCAGGGAAAGAGAAGGTTACCTCATACTCAAAAGCCTTCTTATCTTATCGGTTTGGCTGCTTTCTTCAGCCCTGTTTAAGATCTAGGAAGCATTATACTTGGAAGAGATCTCACTGGAAAACAAAGAAACCATTGTTTAAAGATGCAGTACTCTTCATTTTCCATTCAAAAGATCCAACACCACAAGTTCCATATAAGCACCGTGAGTTGAAACTCACGCTGACACCCCTGTAATTAAAGCATTCCAGCATCAGATGCTCGGCTTCTTGGAGAGACAACAATAATATCTAAACAGCCCGAAGGAAGACAAATTCCATTATTTTCTCTGGCTATCTCCAGTATCATAACCTTTACCTTATCTTGGTCAACACACACACTGAATGGAATGGGACTAAATTTCTTTTTATTACTCTGACAAACTGCACTGCTCTGTGCAATAGCAGCAAACCTTGTATTCACAGCTGCCCTTAAAAATCAGTTATTTCTATTTTTTCATTCTTGTCATCAATCATCTATGCTAATTGGCCAAGTGCATGGCATGCCTATAGAGTATTAAATGTCCCAAAATAACTAATGAGAAGCCTTTTATTTCATCTGTCTCAAATGAAAGTGGTATTAGAATAAGAAAGTATTTCCTTCTCTGCCACTGGCATTCAATGAATATTTATGATGTTTTTCACTATATTGCAGTGATATGACGATGTTGAATTCCAGCTAGAATGAGGATACAGCACTTAAAAGGAGATTCTACTCTCTTTCTATCACTCATAAAAGGAATCAATAATTGCAAAACAGCTAACAATTGCTTCTCAAATTAGATCACATTTATCTTCATATTCTAAGCTGGGAAAGGAATCTCTTAATAACTATCTTTAAAAACACTAATATTGTGAAACCATTTATTAAATATTTGTAAAGCTATTTTATGCACAGAGCTAATGCCGACTGATCAAAGCATACGTAATTAATGGACAAGAAAGCAATCATTGCAACAATGGAAATCATATTAGCATACAAATTATGTTGTTTTCAAAAACTCAGAATACTCGTATAAGGAAGATACCACTTATTGCAGACCATTTTCCTGAAGACTATAAGCCAAGTCAACTTCCCTGGAAGGGCCATATTGCTGTGTCTCATGGTATGGGAACAAAGTTTACCCTCTGGAGAGGTACTCGTAGGAAATGATTAGGAAGTTTCAGCGCAGATCTGGGTATCAGGTGGTACTCCTGGGCTATGTTACTGTCCACATTAGATAAAGGAATTTATGCAGCACTGTTTTTCAATCTTATTTCTCTCTCTTCTATTACCATCCACGAGATAAGGTGCATTGGTAACCCCTAGGGACAGGAAGGGCTTTATCTATCTCGCTCTTCTCTTTTTTTTCATCAGAAATCTTCTCTCTGCAATCTGACAGGGGGAATATACAGGAGCAGAAGAGGTGAGATGCTTACTGCTGCTGATGTGACTTTTTTGACTCAGTGTATTCAGAAAAGGGATTTTGCTTGCTAACCTCTGACAGTAATTTTTGTGGCTGGAAGCCAGGAACAATTTCCAGTACTTTCTGACTTATCTCCCAGGGTGGACACAGTCTGTCTGACAGAGAAAGACACAGTGTTCGTACTCTCTTCTGCCAGGGTATGTTCATACTCTTGAAGAGAGACACAGTGTTCATACTCTTCTATTTTAAAGACTGAACTTTATTTTGCTCCCCATATAGTGCACACAGCGAGTAGTGGATCCAGAGATAAAGTTGCTCCTAGTTGCAAACCTTTTTATATCTAACCCCTGGAAGACTATCAATGTCCTATTTAAAGGTGGTGTCTGGAAAGAAAATCCATGTCATTCTAACCAGTATTTGATCAACAGCATCATAGAAAATATCTGAAGTCTTCTACTGACATCAGTGAAGCAAAATTAATACAAATTTCTGTCTCAAGACAGCATTCATCTTTTCTTTTTTTGTCAAAATGTATCTAAATGATGATTATTTTTATCCAGAACATGCACTACTTTATTAATAAAGACCATAATTTGGAGATTTCTGAGCCTCTGAACATCTTTAAGATTTATTCCTAGAAGCTGAGCCACTTCTCACTCCACCAAGTTTTTATTGATGGAATTTTCCCACAGAAAACAATGGACTAAATATTCTAGATGATATCTAAGCAAAAGAAACTTTCTTACTAACCGAAGTGAGAAGGATGAGACTTTCTATTTTGCATGTGGACTATCAAAGGCCACTGTAACCTTTTTGTCCAAACAACATGCATTTAACATGGGGCTACGTATTCCCACTGAAATTAAAGCATAAGGCAGCTTCTGTCTTCACTCAATAGTGTTTAATTTATACAATTTACACATGCAATAGAGCACTATGATAACTCTTTGTTTCCTCATGAGTGAAAAGGATGGTCAGGTGAGTATAAAATATTCCCACGTTTAAAAAGTGTAAGATAAAGTGTATGAAAATCACACATCACAGATATACTGAGTAACACTTACAGGTGAGGAGTAGGGAAATGGTAGACAATGTATTTTCCATTTTCATTCTTTATATTTAATGAATTAATTGCAAGTTCCATGTTGTGATAGTCTAGTAGCTCAGCACAGCAAATATGTTTTAGGAACTATTACACTATTTTAGTATTACAGGATTTTTCTCTAAAATTTTCATTTTACCAGAAATGGTTTCCTAAAAGAATAACTCCAATTGTAGCTTGAGATGAAGCATCTTTAGTTCCAAATTTATCTAAGGAACCTATGGTAGGAAAAACAAGTATTCTTCAAATGCACAACCTCGTATTGGAGTTTTGTTTTTAAATTTTCTGTACATCAAATGCTGCAAACTTTCTTCTGATTCTCTTCTTTCCAATAGGTATTAGTTATAATAAAATTGTCCTTTTTGTTTTTATGTGTATTTAATCAAATCAAGATTGTTTGGTCACTGTATGCAAACATATTTAGTGTATCTCAGCATGATGCTCATCACAGAGATATGCTATGGTTCCAGAACTTTAGCCTTCCCTGTACTGAAGTAAGGATGCTGTTGCAGTAAGCCCTTCCCCACTCTCTAGGCATTTTGTTTCTTTCCTACTACTTAATCTCTTTTACCTGATGATGTAAACAGAAAATCCACCCAACAAAAATATCATTGCTCAACATTTGAAATAAACAGCAGATTTCCTCAGAGCAAAGTACATCCAACAGAGCTACAGTCTGGTGTTAGCTCTCCTTTCCCCATTTAATCCACAAACACTGCAAAAGTCCAGCAAGCACCAGATCCAGAAAAAGCTCTCACGTTTTGCCAAACCTGGCTGTTCATTTCAGTGTGCAGCAAGCACAAGAGAAGTTTTCCATTCAGACACACTGCATGAAACACCATCCATTGAAAAGAAAGATCATGCAGATATGCGTTATAAGAATATGCACTCAGTAAGAAAACACATTCAAATTCAAATGTGTTGGCCACACTTCAAACACGCTCCCCAACAGAGCACTGTTTGCTGTGTCTGACCTTCAAACAGAGCCCTCTCACCACGCAGCACTTGTTAGAGGCTGTCACAGAACCTATCTTCAGGTAGAGTTCAGGTAAGAGTCTTCAGGAATGGTGCTTATTCCGGAGCAAGCTTGACTCAAGTGCTGCCTCCACATGCTGCAGTGTCCTGGGTCACACAAACCAGCCCAAGCCCACTGCTACTGCGTTACTCTACCTCCACACCAAGAAAGAGCCCCATGAGTGGAAAGGGAGCAATTACTCTCAACTCCCAGTTCCCACCAGAGCTCAGTTTACTGCCCAGCTTGGTGGGTTTGCTGGTATCACAGAACCGAAAAGGAAACAGCGAGACTAAATGGGGGAGAGCCGAAGAGCAGCCCTGAAATAAGAACACGAGACACCATTTTTTAAGATGAATCATCTTTCCTTATTTCATATCCTGGATGGCTAATCTGAGGGGAGTTATGACCGCTTGTGCTAAAGCAAAGAGTACCATCTGGTTTTAATTTTTCTTGTTTTCACCTTTTTTAGCAGGGTGGGGATATATGGCCTTCAAAAAATTGGTGTTTTGCAAGTTACGTCATCTTTAAACTTATACTTAACCTCTCTCTACAGTGAAATCAGGTCAGGTTTTTCAAACAGATCATGAAAACAGAGCTTGTCAACAACATCCTAGATGGAGCATTGAACGTACAGCTTTTCTACATAACTAGTAGGAACAAGCTTCCACACTTCTTCTGTTGCTTTATAACCCTTGATAAGCTCTTTTGGGGTTTGCAGAGTTTTTAAAAGTGGTTTCCACTTCACCCAGACTTAAAAAAAAAACAGACCGAAAGTACAGTTTCTTTATGCTGACACATGTAGAACTTTAAAATGTGAAAAGAAGCTTCCAGTTTTGGGGAGAATTTTGACACATCCAACTTTTAAAGAAGTATTTGGTATTTTTAATGTTAAAAGTCTGCCATCAGTGACTACAAACACATGCTAATTACTGCGCATTTTAGAAGCACAATATAGCAAATATGAGAATCACTTGAAAGTCTTGCCTTTATTAACATTATAGAGCAACAAACTGGACATACTCTGTCAGTAAACGCATCCTTGTTACCCTGCCTGCAAAGAGACAGCACCAAGGAAGGCTGGGAAAGGTGCCAGCTGTACTCACCTACATCAGTACTACCCTCCTGCAGTTAATTACAAGATTAAGCTGAAAAAACAGGCAGGCTTCAGGAATGTGGAAATCAGGACAGGAAAATAGCCAGTGTTTACAACAAAATAAACAAACTAATACTCAATCTAAAGGCAAAGAGGAAAAACAGTGAGAAAGATAAGCAAAACTGCTCCGTCTGGAGTAAGCTCTGGAATAAGTTACATTGAGAAAACTATCACACCCAAACACTGCCACTGCATAAAGATGTGAATTAATGAAGGGAAATTCAGAAAACTACAACACAAAAGCAGCTTTTGCCAACATCTTGCATGTAAAATACTATTTCCCCTCTCAGTTCATAGCATTTAAATCAATGGCCTGCTCACTGCCACATAACTTCTTAACATATGCATTGGTGGAGGAATTTAAATCAAATTAATTACATAGGGATTAATTTCCTGGGGAGGATTAAGACCTTTCCATCTATATGGAATGGTTAAATAACAAGTAAAAAGAGATATTGTCACAAATATTTGAAGGAGGCAATCAGCAAAGAAAAAAGTTTTTTGATTTAGGAACTGCAAAGGTAAAGAAGATCTGTGGCAGGAGAAGCAGATTAGATCACAGCACAAAGGCTAGGAGAGAGAAAAATATCTTTCATAAAGACTTCAAGTTTTGGTCATGACCAAAAGGATTTTTTTTGCAAGTACAGAAATAAGAGTAAAGGATAGTGCCATCTTGGAGGGGAGGAGAAGTGGTAGAGACGGTAGTAAGGTGCATAACCTGGGAGCAGGGAGGGCTTCAAGGCTGTGCACCACAGCATCTGCAGAGCAAGCCATCCACATTTGATAACTACAATCAGTGTCTAAGTCAGACGGGTTATCCGATTTCTAAATGGCTTTATTTTGGCTGCCAGTGAACAAAAGGTAAAGGGACATAAAGCTGCATTTACCTAAAAGGTTGTGATCATTAAACTGACTTTTCTCATTGTTGTAACTGACAGACAAATGAAACAACAGCAGAATCTTGAGAATGTAATACTGATTAAAGATTTTACCATGATGAGGCAACTAATTTTTAAAAAATGGAGAAACAATACTTTGGCAGAGAATGATAGCCATCCCTCTTTTCCTTTCTTAAAAATCTCATTAAAAGCACAAGGAAATTGCCGTGCTTCAGAATGTTTTCACTCGTTCCCTTTCTTAGATGAGATCCACTGCTGAATGAGATTACATTCGTGACACACAGGGCATTTGGAGCAAGTTCTTTCCTGGCTCCTCTCACGTATGGACTGCCAGGAGTTGCTGAGCATTGTGCAAAGAAGTCTGAGATGTACTTGGTATGAAAGACACAGGAGAAAATAAGGCTGCTGTGTTGCATTGGGATTGCGTCGCATACAGCTGCATTTTGTTACTAACTGAGAAGAGTCTGTGGTTTGTGTATTTTAAAAAGCATTTGCAGACCTCAAAGAACAAAGCCAACCTAAAATTAAAACACTGACTTCAGTTTTCTTCTCTCCCTTTGACTCAGGATATTCTATGATTCTGTTTTAACTTAAGATCATAAAATACATTCTGCAAAAGCCTAACACACTATATTTCAGAGGTAGCACTGCCTCGCTTGTCACTCTGAGAAGTGAAAATCATGTCACAGACTAGATTTTCAGCCATGACAAGCCCCCAGGCTGTGTCATGCCTTTATTGAGGAACCTAAGCCTGACATGCCTTTAATTTCACTGAGATGCACATTAAAAATTATATCATATTCACATTTTGTATAACAAAGTTTATTCTCTCTCACTGCTAACATTTGGGTTATTGTAAAGCAGTTGCACAAAGAGAGGATACTAAACATTAACTCTATACGGGAAATGTTTCTATGCAAAACAAGCAATGTACTTTTTAAAGACTTGATTCAATACAGCCCTTCACCAGCCCATTTGGAATACTCGTTTTTAATATTCGGTGTGTTTTTAAACACTTTGCTTAATCAGAGCCTAACAGAAAGACCAGCATGAGCAGTTTGAAAGCCTCAGGGAAAATATTTTTCAGAAAGAAAATATGAAAGGCAGCTATTCTGCCCCTGATATTTTTAAGTATAAGTAGAGAAAAATATTCTACAGTTTTGAAACATTTGGTTTCACATCACATGTTCCCAAGATTTACAGCAGAGAGATATGCAGTTTGATATTTGTAAAGGGGCAACACTTAGGATCTTCCATGTTTATTTTACAATTTTTATGGAGTTCTTTTTAATATCACTCTCTTTTATCACTCATCTTTGGGTGGGCCTTTGAGCAGTTTACCAATTAATCAAAATCCTTATCTAAAAAACCCTATAAATATATAAGACACATAACATGATTATCAGGATATACATAAAGCTCATCATCCACTTCCCTGTGAAAATACTTCATGGATGTATTTCAATCAGAAATACAATAGAGTATGCTTATATTTAAATACATACTAAATAATAAGTTGCATAATAAAGTCAATATTCAAGGTGCTTAGAGCTGCATCTTTAGTTGCCTGAACATTTTAACAGCTGACATTTACTCACTGTTACAACATACAAATGCAGAAATCTAAAGTGCCCAGATCTTAAAAACCCCAAATGCCTAAACATAAAAAACAGATATGAAAAGAAATAATTGGCAAGGTAGTTACATTTTCCTTCCTTCCTTCCTTCTGTCCATGTACATGCTATTTGCAGTAATAGCTACAGAAATTCATGAGCCCAGTGAGTCAGATGCCACTACTTAGGTTTTGGGGGAAAGTATGCTTAATATTCATGATTCATAACAGTTTCTTATCCAAATGTTTTCTGAACCAACTCTACAGGGATTTCTGTTCCCTCTGTCACAGCTTCTTCCGTAGCCCAGGAGCAGCTGGGATGAATTTTAGAAGTGCTCTGGAGCAGGTTCCCTCCCCTCTCTCACAGGCTAAAGGTTGACTCAAATTGGGGAAATGGCCCTTGCTAGGTCCCTTGGGACTTAACAGCTGTGCTATGGAAAATAAACTTGAAGCAGAGAGAAAGCTTGCTTTGCTCTGCACTGCTAGGAAATAACCACTAAAGGATGTCTTTCTTCCCATACACTTTCCCCTTACTTTCTGCAAGAGGGAAAACTTGACACTAACACACACAGGTCTGGAACATTAGGCTGAAAGCTGAGCACTGAATCTTTTCTAGAATACTAACTGTGGCTCTTTGGACTCTATAATATAACTTGCATCTTCAAAATGGAAGCTAGAAGAAAACATCATCTAGATGCAAAGAGATCCAAATTTCCACAGTGCCATTTGCTTTTAACGAGTAGGCTACAGGATAAATCTCATTAAATAATAGCTTTAAAATCACACCAAAAAATCATGAATCAATTAACAGCTCCAGAGTTTACAATGGAAAGGTCTTTACAAAGCATTTGTGATGCTGCTAAGGTCTACTCACAGCAATCATTGTGTGACCCGGTGTATAATTCCGTGTTGGTTTGTTGTGCACTCATCCAAAGGGACTAGCAAACAATTATCCCTCAGCTGTATGTGTAGCTTGACTGATTTATTTCTAGATGCAATTTAACTGATCTATGTGTTCTTACCTCAGGCAATTTATACTTTTAATCCCCGATCAAATTTTGTGTTGTCATAATTGCTTTTCTTATACGTTTGCCTTGCTCCTATATCAATGAAACTGTCATAATGGAGAACAAACTGTGCAGCCTGACACCGAGAAAAGATTTTAATTAAAAAAAAAAGGAAATTAACTGACAAGCTAGATATCTTGTGTCTCAAATGCCAGTCTTCAGTGTCACTCATAACGAAAGCGCCAATAATAAAATTTATGAGATTTGACTGTGATCTTAGAAAACTCAGTGTTAAGAATATCTAACAGAAGATGTCATTGCAGCCTCTTTTGGAGATGGTCATATGCCTCCCTGGCCTGCAGCAAACATCTGAGTGCAGCAGAACAAGAGCCTCCAGGCTACAGAAGTTTACCTCTGTCTCAGAAAATTCACATTCAGCTGAGACATGTACTTCTGACCACTGAAACTTTCTCTCCCCTTTGTAACTCCTGAAGAACATTTTAACCAAATCAGCCCAACACAGACATGGTGTAGCTGTAGCCCCACAGGCACCAGGCAAATGCAGCAGCACCACAGGGTATCAGAGAGCAAGTCAAGCAGTAGCATGCAGGACAAGGAAGCCACCTAAGGGAAGACCTTCAGTGCTCAAGACTCCAGAAGCAAACCAACAAGCTATTTCCTTGACTGCATGGAGCAGGACCCTGTCCTTCACTGGGGGTGGCTGAGGGAGGGAGGGAAAACTGCCAGGCTGTGCTGCTGTCTCTCACTCCTCAGACAATATTCTTTGCAGTCTCTGGCTGTGGCTTTTAGCTCTGGCTATTTTGCAGCACTCACAATGATGACTGCTTATGCACAACATCATCCTAATTATACAGTCAAAAATGATTGAACTGCTGTGTAATTCAGCAGCCACGATGAATGAGGCAGAACTGAAATTGCACAGGCAGAAGAATTTCACCAGAAGTTTTTGAGGGACTTTTCTCATGGTTGAAAAGGTCTACACTTTTTTGTTTACAAACGATGAAATAGTAACTTTATTTTTCAAAGATCTCCAGGTGAAGTTTTGGCTCTTATATAGCTAATTCACGCAGACAAAAAGTAACATGTCAATTCATCATAGATGGAAAACCACGTTGATTTTTAAATATGCTATAATGGACCACGCTTCCCTCAAATAATTCTCTATAATCTCTTGATTTGTGTTGAGTTACTCTTGAAAATTCTTCAGTTTGTCAGTATTACAGTCACACTCAGAATTTTACATGTCACCAAGCAGCACGTAGGCTGTACACTGCAGTGACAAGGAAACATCAGCCCTGGACAGCTTATTTGCACAATCTATGACATTGTTTAACTGTTAACTGTTCACTCTTTGTATTCAAATTATCTTGTTTTGGTTAGAGGTAGGTTGTTTTCATCTAATTACCTGTTATAACACCTACTGATACTAAATAAGTGGCATCACACAGAAACTGTGAAGGTTATGCTCAGGATGAAGGGTCACTCAGCCAAAAGGTTTGATCGCAGATAAGTGAGAGAGACGGGTACAGCTCTGCTTGTCTTAGTCACGTACACAAGATGTAATGTCAAAGCAGTTCGAGAAGTTCTTGGATGAAAGATTTTTTAGCAGAGACAAAAAGGTTTCATGAAACTTTGGCTAGATGTTGGAGGCTGGTATATAAAAATATAGATGCTGTTAAAAGTATCAACAACAGAGAGCTGTGTGAACTTCTTTGTAGACCATGTTCTAAAAGAATAATCTGATTTCTGACAGTGGGTAGTAGGAGGCATGGTTATAAGTTTTGGTGCATTTGAGGTCAATACGAATAACAAAACTGGAAAAATTACTGTCACATAGAAAGGTTCAACAAGTGAGGCACGACAGGTCGCAGGTTTGATTAAAACTGTTCATAAAAAAATGAGAGAGGAGTTTGATTCCTGTCCAGTGCTTTGGGTTCATATGCCAACAACCTCAGCTGTCACTGTGGACCAGATATAAAGTGGGTGAGAATGTAGAAGTCAGAATCCTAGGATTATTTTTTCTAAAATGTATAGAACAGAAAAACCTACAAATCATTCAAATGAGGTGGTTGGGGGAAAAAAGAAATTAAAAACCAAAAAGGCAGCCTACTTTACTTTTCCAAGTGCTGCCTTTGGCCTCAGCCTGCTTTGTCATGTCAGAACTATCATGAAGCTGGGATGCAGCACAAGTGGAACATGTTGTCCTAAACAGAAGAGGCTCAGTCAAGGGCCCTGCTGCATTTTCTGCTTCATCACCTTCCAAATATGTGAAGAACTCCAAGGGGGAAATCCTACCATGCCATGTACTTTTCTGAAGTGCAAGATCTCTGTTCTTTTATGAAATCTTAAAAAAATAACTGTCTTTACTCTGCTCTAGCAGAGGTTTGAAAATGCTGAAGCCATCCTCAGCATCAGCAGCAGCTGAGAGAACAATCTCCTATGAGAAGATAGTGGGGAGAAGAGCAGAAGGTAGCAAATACAGAAGTTCTAAAATCTGACTCCAAAACCACTAGAAAACTATTTGAAAAAGTACTGTGCATTTGTCTGCAATAAATGCCATTATAATACTTTAATTTTCCTGTGTTTCACTAAAGTGCTTGGAGGCTCCAAGAATCCTATTTGCAACTGGAGCACCTCTCCAAGGAAGAAAACTAGTTCATCATAGAAATCATGACTGCCAGAAAAGAGGAGCAGTGATGTATGAAAATATAATCCATTGAACATTAGACCTGACAACCTCAGAGCATTTCCAGGCTAAGTCAGCTAATAACACCACTCTTAACACTGCAGGTGGATTCACACTCAGCAAAATGCGACATTCACGTTAAGGAATATTTTTGCCTAGAGCTGTTATAAAGATTAGCAACAGCGGAGAATATGTTAATTGGTGAAGCTAAAAACTCAGAAGTGCTGCAGTGTGAAAAGAGAATTAAAATACAGTTTTAAAAGTTAAGGTGTTTTTACTGGCCATAAAGTAAAAATGTCACATTGCAAAATATTCCTCAAGGGAAAATTTTGCTTTTAGGTGCTCACAAAAATTCCTATCAGGCTAAATGCTAATTCTTGTGACATCAATGTGGGTCACTTTCACTGAAGACAAAAAAGACTCCATTTAAAAGCTTTTTAAAATTGGCCACTGATGGGGTAACCTAGATGAATGCAGAACATAAATTTAAGTTTGCCATGCAACTATTCAACAATGGAGAGAAGTACAATTAGCCTAAATCAACAGATCTTTGTAAATGTGGTACAAAAATTGTCACAGAAAATGTATATATTTTATTTCTTTTCTTAGAGTATCCAAAACAGTGCTGTAAAGGATAAAAATAAGCAGGTTAGAACTAATTTTATACTTCAGAATTCATTTACTAAATGAACCTGCTTTCAGATCTAAGAATATTTAGAAATGTATTTATCCTTTATGAGCTTTACTCATTCTCTAAACTCTCAAGAAAAGCAGATGCTGAGAAGATTTTAGAGTAGTATGATGACAAGTCTTCAAAGAACAGTAGAGAACATACTGAGATTTCAACAAACTGGCTTACAAATATTCTTCCTATTGCTTCAGCCTTCAGAATATTATTTGTATGCTTCAAGGTTTCTCATTTATCTTTTTTCCATGTTTCATACTCCCAGCCATCTGATACCCAGTAAAGATTTATACTGCTGAGCCAAAAGAATGTATACAACGAGCACAACCAATCACCAAAGTATTCAGCATTTCTTTGACTTACATGATCTGCACTTAAAGTTGCAGGGTCTTATAGTCGTCACTAGACATTATTTTTAAATTGCTATATACTCCACCACATTATTTTAATCGCTCACAGTTATTTGACATCTGAGTCATGTAATTCCACATAGTACACTCGACACATTCTCCAAATGCGCTTGAACGGGCCCTTGAGTCGAACCATTCATCAGTAACTTACAGCACTACACCTGATCAGCACTCTTAGCATACCTCCGCTAATTCTAGACAGCATTTCAAAAGAAGTTTCTCCTAATTCTTCTGTGAGCAAAAAGGATTTTAGAATAACGTTTTGAGTTATATTTGCAAATTGTTTACTGGAGCACTTTGCTAGCTAAGAACCACCTCCTAGAAGAGATTTGTCACTGGTTGAAACAAGAACAGGATCAAACCAGTAAAATCTTAGTATATTTTGCCTGTATAGTGAAATAATAATAAAATTAAAGTCTTAGAAAAGGGAGAACATTAATACTAAAATTTTGCATCTTTATGGCATTTATTGTCCCAGAGGAGTCCTGGTGAAAAGCTAGTAAATAATAACTTCCTCATCCAACTGAAATCTCAGTGAGAGTTTTAGGTACACAGAACAGAATTACCAGAGCTGGAACAATCCCAAGGCAGCAGGGCTAACATCTGTTCCTGTGGAAAATAAAACAAGAACTGCAATTCCCCCAAGCACTCGGGAATTCAGTTTTATACTATTTTTAATATGTTAACTCCAAAATAATAGTTTTTCAACTCCAGATTCATGACAGAAAAGCACTCACATCCCAAATATTAAGCTAAACCAGGTACTTCTGTAGTGATCTCTTCTAGGAGGGAAGATAAATCAGAGGTAGCTCTGAGGAAGGAGTTTACAGAGTGAGGCTGACGCAGGATACCTAATCTTGCTGTTCTGACCGCTGTACCCACGGAGAGAATATGCTGCACCTCAAGGCTCTGTTGGTTTTCATCCCCAAGCCACTGGGCAGCTGAGGGCTTGGAAATACCCACGTAAGATGTCTTTGCTTGTAATTTCAAATGGAGACATATCAAGCAGAAACAGTAGCATCCCTAAATTTGCCATACCTCTTTTTTCCTTCTCTTAGGGACACCGAATGCAAGAATAACTATACCACTGAAAAACACTCTTACTCTGGAATGCTCATAATTCATAGATCGATTTTTTTTTTTGTTTGTTTGTTTTGTTTGTTTTTGCCTAAGCTTCATTGCTCCATCTACAAATACACACCTGGAAGTATGGTTCAGCTGTGCCTGTACCAGCCTGCACCTGTATGAGTCACCCACCATCTGCCAGGTAACCATACAAGAGCCTTGCTGGCTCTTCAAGACAGTCAAGCTCGGTCTAGTAAACACTTATATGGCCCAGATACTGAACACATGGCCCGAGCACACCTGTATTATCTGGACATATCTCCGGGGAATCGACATAATCTGTTACTCATCTGCTCTTCAACAAAGATAGTAAAATAGGTTTCAAGAAAAGCACAGTCAGATAAGAAGATGTTCATTAAACCCTAAGCGCTAATAAACAAATCAGAACTAGAACAAGAGACACTGGAGACTGGAAACTCAGAACTCTTCAGTGATGCAGATTAGAAAAGAGCCTTCCAGGAAATCTTTTTCCTTCCCCTTATATTCTTATATATAAGGGGAAGGAATTATTATATTCCCCTTATATTCCTTATATATTAAATACACATTCTCCTGCAGTCTTCCTTTCCAGAATCATTGTTCTTAAAAAAAACCTGTGTGAAGTTTAGGGACATAGCTATGGATATAATTCCTCTCCAGGGCCTCTCCACCCAGAACGCAGACCCTGCTGATACTTCATCTCTTCCCTCTGCACTCAAGTTATTTCTCTCTTGGGGAAGGAGCACTCCTCCTTAAACAGACAACATTACTTGAAAGGGGCTTGAAATAATTTTAACCTGCACTATGTAATCATAGCTCTCAAGACAGTTGTTTGCTAGGCTGCTGTACTGACTGACACACTCTGTGCTACAACAGCTACCAAGAACTGCACCAGGTCCCAGTGCATCTAAAGCACTTCAGACTTTTCCTTCTCCATCACACTCCACTTTCCCTCTGCACCTCCCTTTTTGCCAATGTTTTAATCCTTCCTTGTGGGGTCGCACCTGCTGTTTCAGTGCCAGAAATTGAGAAATTTCAAACAGAAATTTAGAAATTCGCAACGCTGTCAACACAACACGCCTTTCACCACATTTTTCATTTTGGATAATTATTGCAGGAGATACTCTGTCTAAACAGTTCTTATAGCACACATTGCAAACCCTTAACTTGTATATAATGAAGAGAGGTACTGATATTTTCTTGCTGATATGGGATCATCACCAGATGTAGCAGGCTCAGTTCAAAAGCGGGCAGAAACACCAATTAAGTGTAGTGGGTTTGTTCTCATTTCTTACCTTCTGTGAGAAAAGAATTAGGAGGAATGCAAAGTAGGCTCTAAACTTTAAAGAATATGAAGAAGTTTATTACTAAAAAAATTAAAAGTAAAAAGGAAATAATAAGAAATTAAAGCAAAACCCCCTTTTCCTCTAGTACCTCCCCTTTTTTACCCAACTTGCACAAAGGATAACAAACTATGATTTTGGTCAGTATTATAGTTCTTAAAAGTCTCTCTACTATTTAAGGAAGAAAGGTTTTCTTTTGCTTCGTATGGTTTGCAAACTGCTCAAAGGGCAACAGACCCGCCCAGAAAATTCTGCTGCTGTGAAAAACATCTCTCCCATGAATCTTGCAGTCTTCCCACAACTGCCAGCATGGACCACACATGGTGTGTTCTTTTTTAAGGATAAGCAAATTCTAGCTTAAAAGCAACTGTTTTCTTCTTCACAAAATCTCTAAAAGTCTCTTATAGCTCCGAGGTGACCTGGCATGGTCACGTTTCTTCTTCTGCAGGCTGCACACAACATTCTCATCCTCCCATGTCTTTAAGCAGATTAAAGAGGAAAAGAATGGTTTGTGATATTACAGTTTTTACCACGGCCTGCAAAAAGTATTTTTAAGCTGCATGCTGGGCACGACTCCGCCCTCTTTTCCCGTTGCCATCTTCAACTCTGTCTCCCATAAATTACTTTCTCTTTCCCTCTGACCTTGAAGTGGCCATGGGGGCTTTGTGTTGGAGAAAAAGCCTCTTCCCCTTCATGCTGCTGGCTCCTCAGCTCGACTTCAGCTACGCTGGTTGCAGAAAGCTCTACTGGCTCCCGCCGGATCTGTGCGGGGCGGGGGAGGCTCTCCAGTCCTTAAATAAAGCTGCTCCGGGCGGTATCGGCTGTGCAGCAGCCTAATGGTTGTTCCTCAGCTGCCCGCGGCTCTGAGGGGTTCTCCCACAGCTACCCAGGGCCCATGCCCCGGCGCTGGGGGAGGGGAGGCCCGGGGCCGCTCCAAGAGATGGAGCCCCAGGCCCATTTCCCCCCTGGCTCCCCACGGGAGGCTCGAACACAAAAGGGAAGTTTCCGCGTCTACACACAGTTTAAATAAGTAAATTTTGAGAAGCGTTATTGGTCTAAACGACGGTCCATCAACTCGGGTTCAACCCACCACACCAGAGATCCACGCTGATGTGGTATCTGCCCCTGATCACAAGATATTGGCATGGTTTGAAGCCACAGTACAGGTGGATGGAGCGACTCTAGGTTTTCTGTCATTTTTAGGAGATGGTACTTCAGTGGTACACTTGTTGGAAGCAGAACATTTCTTAATAAGCGTCTGTAAGGTTTTATCCTATCACCCTCTTTCAGTAGGCACAAAACCAACAATTCCTGTCTCTTATAGAAAAAAACTTGGTGAAGCAGGGCACAGGGCTTTAATGCAGTGATAGAAGGTACATGACATTTTTCCTTCTTTTTCTGCTAAATGCTGAAGAGGTGGCAAAGGAATCTGCCTAGTAGTACTACTAAGTAGAACACAAAAGGCCATCTAATCATCAGGAAAAGCAATGTTCTGCTTATTCAACAGACACCAGAACCTGTAGTTCCATGTTGCTTGTCCAAAACATATACACTGCCCACTCTTTCACTATCGTGCTATTTTCAAAGAGCCCTCCGTACCAACTTTAAACAAACCCAACTGGCAAAGGAATAAACTGCCATGAAAACTTGCTTTAAAACCATTGATGCTCTCTACCAGCTTTACTGCTGATCTAGAGCAGGACAGAGCTTCCACATTTCATAAAATAATTTTCTTCTTTAGTCTTTTCATCCTTCAAATTCAAGGAAGACAGACAAGAAAAAAAACAAAAGAAAAAAAGCAATCCCAAAGTATAGACCAAAGGTGGATTAGAAACAATCAGCTACAAAATAAATCACACTTCAGAAAAAAAACAAGGTTGTGGTACTACTGAAATATGGTTTCTTTCTTTAGAAGCTTGAAGAGAACTACTCTGTGAAGTACAAACCTACACCACCACTTAGTGCAATCACCTTCCCTTGAGCTTTGTTTCTTTTTCATTTGTAAGGACTTCCACTCTGTACACAAAGTAGCAAAAAAGCAGCTTTCAGGGCATATTAAGCATTATGTTAAACACTGTCTAGATACAGACAAAATACAAAGCAGAGGAAGCTAAGAGATATTAGCTGGAAAATGTTTCCCTAGCTTTTCTATAAATGTATGTTGTTCATTTATTTTCATCAAATATCCAGCTATTAAAATGACAGATGCTGCAGAAAGTGTTCTACAACTTCTGACTAAAGCCTTTTTTATTTGACACCTACTATAACTATTAAATCGTCAACTGCTGATTAGCTTGAGGGCTAATCTTAGAAATGTCACAGCTAATTTCAGTTCTCATTTTAAAAAGTTAGGATTTCCTTTTGTATGCCGTTTTACACTGTTGGCAGATGAAAACATTTGAAATTAATTTTCCTAATGAGCAAACATTGTTTATGACCTTATGCAAACTTGCTGATGGCTTAGTTTAGCAGCTCTCTATTTTGAGGAGTCTCCTAAATGAACTGGCTACATAGAGAGCAAATTAGTTCACCAACCCACTGCACTGCTCTCGTATATTCATGGGAGATGGATAATGCCCTGGAAGTCAGGAGGGAGTAAGGAAGTCAGAGATTCACCATGTTTATCTCTTTTCTGGTAAACTGAGATTCAAGGTTCAAGAAAACCAAAAGCTATGTAAGGCGTTCTTGCACACAGCCAGATCCCAAGTATTTTTCTTTTTTGTGCTACACAAGAAATGCCCTACCAAGAATCAAGTTCTGAAAAATGAAAAGGCAAAGCAAGGCATTAAATTCAGAATAGTTCACATTCATGGGGTCGGGTGCAGAAAAACCTGAGATTTGCCAGGAGTTGGTGAGGTTGTGAGCATGTGCATGTGTGTGCATACATATGTATAGTTTCCCGACTATGTGTTTTGCTAGCTTGTTGTACTTCCTCAAATCACCCAATTAGGGTTAATGTCCAACAAGAAATTTTCAAATGCTCAAAATTAAGTCAAATTTGATTGAACATTCAAACACAGTTCTCAATAACAGATGTCTTTACAGTGTTAAGTATTCCACTGCACACTAAACCTCTCCCCCCCCTTTTACAAAATTAAATGTACTTTTAAAGCTCTATTCTAGATTAACAAGAAATTGTTTGATTGAAATTTCTGCCTTCCCCCCAGTACTTTTACTATTCACCCTACCTCAGCCATGCCAACAAAGAAAATTTAACTGCAGGTATAAATAGCTCTTGAGGCCTAATTCAGAACTGTTCACACAAAATTAGCTGCACTGACCAGTGCTACTAACAGAAGTGTTTGCTAGACTCCCATATTAAGCATAAGTTCATCCTGCTGAAGTCCATGCTAATTTTATCTGATTCTCTGCCAAAGACTGACATGTTTTTTAATTTAACCAACTTGGGTATGTTATTTTTTCAGGATGACATGAAAGAAATACTTTCTACCTGTTCCTATTCCGTTGCTAACACCTCCTGTATTTCTGAGATTCCTGTACAACACAGTGGCTACTGAAGCCTGGAAATTGGAGGCAAGCAGCTAAGATAAATCTTCAGAAATAATCAGCATCAAAATACAAAGCAAACTTCATATAAATAAGCATTTTTCCGGTTATGAAATATGACTGGATACATTCAAATGCAGGATGCCAGGGACAGACTTGAAAGCTATTTCATGGCTGTGGTTTCAATTGTGCAGCAGCTACTGTGATGGAATTTTATCCTACTGTGCTAGTCTCTGGCTGACATAAAAGGAAAAGACAACACTGTATTTAATTTTCTCACTCCTCCACTGCAATTGTTTTTCCATCACACAGAAATAATAGAAGGTCATAAGGATGAGAAATAAATTAACAATTTCAAAACTTGATTTATAATAACAGATAATAGCAATAAATGCAAGGAGCAGAATACCCCGCTGCAACAGTTCAGGCATAAATCAGTGAGAATGGTAACATTCATGACTTCACATCTGTGACAAAGGTGAAGCAAATAGAAAATTAAAGGAAAACATTTTTAAAATAAAATGTCATGTTTTGAAAAAAAAAAGGAATCAAAAATTATTTCCGATATGCACTGTATTTTTCCCACTACTTGGCTGCCCCATGTAACCAAAACAAACTTTTAATATCCTGAGAACAAATGTGGTATTTAATGTGGCAGCCTTCCAGTGCCTAAAGGGAACCAACAGGAAAACTGCAGAGAAACTATTTTCAAGGGGATGTAGTGATGGAATAAGGGTAAATGGATTCCAATTTAAAGAGGGCAGGTTTAGATTAGATATTAGGAAGAAATTCTTTACTGTGAGGGTGCTGAGGCACTGGAACAGGTTGCCCAGAGAAATTGTGGATGCCCCATCCCTGAAAGTGTTCAAGGCCAGGCTGGATGGGGCTCTGAGAGGGGTTGAAACTAGATGGTATTTAAGGTCCCTTCCAACCTAAACCATTCTAAGACATCTTTCCAAGTATAACCAACATTCTTTTGCTAATAAATATAAACACTGTTTTAATTTTAAGTTACTGTGTAGTCATCCATAGTCTCTACAAAGAGAAAAAAAAGGGAAAAAATGACTAAACAAAAATCCTTCTATGCTTCAGAAGGATTTGATCCAGCATATACTAAATATGATTTGGTATCCTGAGAAGACAGCACTAATTCTTCATTAATTATTAAGCTTGCAAGCTATATTATGGTAACATTGTACAAAATAAAGTTTAACTTTTTTTTTTTTTTTAAATTATCCCTTAGACAAACCGTCTTGCTTTAGGAGAATTATTCTGGCTCTGTAGAAAGTTCTCCTCAGCTTTCACACATACATAATGAACATGTTGTAGGTAGCATGCTGTAAAATGCTGTATAATTGAAATGCAGATTTATACATCTCCCAGACATATCTTTTTTTTCCCATCACTTTATCACTCTGTACTGATTCAAAGTAGTAACAGTTCAACAGAGACCTCAGTAGATCCTCCAAATCTAAATTACTTCCAGTGCCTCCACCAACTACATAAGGGAATTCCTCAGACATCTAAGCTGTGTCAAAAAAACCCTGTATAAATACTTCTTTTCTTATCTTTAATTTTCTGACACTTAACAGAAAGAATGTGTGCTATTTGAGAAGAGGAATATATTTAGCAAGGAATCAGGACCTGGCACTTTACAAATCACTAGGGTAGTGTTGCATTCAGTTTATACAACTGTCTCTATCTGGATTAAGAAAAGTGAAAAAAAATTTCAAAGTCCTTTAAGTTATTTTTTTATTTCAGCAACTTTCTCATTTATAAGTAATCAAGTGCTCAGATAATCAAGGAAGTAGAAAAATGCACACCATGAAAGCAAGCTAGTCCCAAATCAAAAGCATTCCTGTCCTGAAAGCTGGTCATTGCAGAGGGGCCTTTCTAACCACATAATGCCTTGCTCAATTGGAAAATGGCCAACACCAGTGAATCTGACTCCAGAATTAGGACATTCAGATTAACAAAACTGTAGGAATGTCTCTGCAGGTCTTTTGGTTTGCATTTCTCATCACAAAATCCTTTTCCACCTGTAAAACAGTATCCAGTTTATTTTTTAAGAAGTGTAGCAGATAGCCGTATTACTCTTTCCTGATAAAACACCACATTTATGTTTCCTTGCTCTGGATTCAGAATACATGAGGAATTTACATGGTAACCAAAATGACTAGAAGTCCTGTAAGTCTGATAAGCATGAAGGCAAAATAACAGAAGGAATCAATTTTCAATAAGAAAAAAAAAACAAAACAGAAAGAGAGCAGAACCCTCAGGAATATTTAAGGAATATCCATAATGTCCCTTCCAATAGATTTCTGACAGCAGAATTAGAATAAATAACATTTTGTACTGAGTTTCTGATGCATAAAAATAGGATTTGTCATGTCAAGTCTCTGGGCAATAGCCTTATCTGTTTTCTAAATGCTGTCTCCTAGAAAATTAAAAAAAAAATTAAAAGAAAAAAGAACAGAAAGCTGAAAGAATGATAATCTGTAAAATCAGGAACTAGCACACTTCATCCCAACAAGAGTTTTCAAAATTGTTTAAAAAATTCAACAATCCCCCCCACTTAATGGTGTTGCTTTCTATAAATAATTTCAAAGAAAATGAAAACTGGGTAAAAGGATTTATTATTTATGACATGACAGTGTTTCTGATATCCTATTCACAGAAAGCATAAAGAAAGATGCCTCTACTTAATAGATTTTCCAGTTTTAGGTTCTTGTCCACAGCTTCTTGTCTATCTTCTCTTACCTAATGAATAACAACAGTTTATTATTGGATGAGTTTTTGAATATTGATAAGATTTAGTCCTTCTTTTTATTTCTTCTTTTTTTTCTGAAACTTATTTTGTATTTGGCACAAATACTCTTGAATAAAGGAATGTCTTTTTCCTGTTCAGAGTAAGTTTTTTTAAAAAAACTGTACAAATTTTATATTAAAATACATATTCTGGAAAAAAAAAGGAAGTTAGATTTAGCGCTCCAAGACTTAAAACTCATGTTCCAGTGAAAGTTTTAAATTAGGTCGCAAATGACAGCAATTTATTAGACTGAAGAATAAAAGGTTTGAAGGTATTTCTGGTAAGAATCAACCTGCTCCTTCAACTTTCTGAACACTACAATGCAAAATATTTAATATCTCCTCTAAAAATCTTTTTCTCCGTGCTGTCTGGAAAAGTTTGAGTATCGTATGTTGTAATTATGCCCTAAGAAAGTGTAGTTGCTATAGATTTTCTTCTCTCCATATCTTTCTCAATAAAATGTTTTTTGAATTAGAGTTACAGGAAGCATGATCCTTGCAAATACCAGATTTGGGCTGTGCATTGTCATTGTGACTTGGTTGGCCAATGACAAAGAGAAATATTTTATTAAGCACCTCAGACAGGTACTAGATACAAGGAAAAATCATGCAGTAATTTATTTGAAAACCATTACACCTGATACAATAAAGTAAACATAACTGAATGTGGCTGCTGAAGCTTTGATTAATTTCCTCCCTAAAGGGATGCTTGTGGGGTTTTTCTGGTGTCTCTGAAACTAATAAAAAAAGAGCTTTCTTTCAACCTTAGATTTTTTTGGGATTGATTCTGTTAGGGTTTTTTTTTGTCGGAGGGGGAGCAGTGAAGGGCAATTAAGCAATGCTAATTGAATCTATCAACTTCACCATAGCTGGCTGCAAAACTAAACCAAAGGTAAAAAGGATAAGGAAAAAAAAAACCAACAAAAAAAAGGAACTACATAGCAATATGCAATTTCAAGCCTATTGATAGATACTGTACATGGAACAATGCAGGACAAATATAACTGTGTCCCTCCAGAGTCTGTTTCATAGCTGCTACTGTCTAAAAGCTTCATCAAAGATCCAGTCCCACTGTGGACGCAGTGGGATAACAAATTATTTTACTGAAATTTTCAGTCAAATTCAGTGTAAAAAGAAGGCAAATCTCATACTGTGCAAGCAACTAGATACTAGTATTGTCTTGCCATATGGTTGGTTTTTACTTAGAAATTCTTAATTAGTTTCAGTTGTACCATGCCACAGAAAGCTTTTGCAACAATTAACAAGGACACCAAAAGGTTGAGCCTTTACACATTGTTGATGTCTTTGTGCAGGCATTTCCTCCTTGAACCAATTTCTGACACGTATAACAACCTTAGTTCTGCTACTTCAACATGTTTAGAGGTTAATTGATGTCCAAGACAGTTTAAACTAACATGGGAATAGAATCTGACCAGCTCCCTCCAACCTCCTCCATGCTCTTGTTACAAGGAGACGCCCCACTGTGCACCACTGAAACACACTTTTCTTCAAACACCAATTTCCTTATCTAGCCATGTTGCAGTCCAAGTACACTGCCCAATAAAGCATATTCCAGTAGGTTCTCTGTTGCAGCTGTTGGAAACTGTGAAGACCATTCTCCCTGAAAGGGAGTCAGCTCATCTCTCTTGGTGAGCTCTGGAGACCCCGGAACACAAATGCACCACTAACTTCTGACTGATGTTGCCTCAAATACAATCAAGCAATTAAGAAGTTTCAAGGCCACATTCCTACCGTCTGTTTTACTCTGTCAAAAAGCAGGAGAAATATAAACAAATTCTAAAACAAACAAAAAAAAATACTCTGGGTTTGCAACTGTACAATTGAAATCAGAATGAGGATACTAGTGTATATGACCAGTTCTTCCTAAGTCAATGTGAACATGCTTTGTACTTGACTAAGAAAAAATAAAAAATATAAATAAATTTAAATCACAACTGAAGTATGTTGCAGGAATATCTAGGAAGTACAGCACTGGAGTTAGAGACAGTGTACTGTAACCTATTATCAAACCTAAATGATGGAGAGAAATATGTATTTTCAGGTGACATTCCAGCTACTCCTTAACTGCTAAAACATTCACTTAAAAGGTCACTGCAGCTTGCAAAACTTGTGGTTCCCTTGAGACCACTCTGATTTGTTAATTCAGATAACATTGGTACTTAAAAACCTGATAACTGAGGAATTGTACAGTGTCATCTCTTGGCATCTGAAGACAGGTAATAAGCAAGAGTCTCAAGGCAACAACATTAATTTTTAATATAAGGTAGAACTGGAAGCTCTGAAGATAGAAGAAATACACAACTGTGTTTCTTTTTCAAGCATACTTAATATTTAATACTTGTTTCAACTACTGACACAAAATCACAAGCCTCCTCCATCCCACAGTTATCTGATGAGGACCTACCGTTACTCCAAAGAACCTGGTTTCATTCATAGCATTCAGAAAAATTTTGCCGAGTTTGTGATTTGTGTAGTTAAAATCTTCAATTTTTTGGTGCTTGTTGGTGGAATTCAGATAATTCATTGCCCGCTGTAGGGTCCTGGCAATCACCCATATTCCATCATAGGCATAACCATGAAATTTGCTGGATTGTCCATCACCACGTTTAGCATTGTATTCCTTTTCATACTGCTGTGGAGTCTGCAGAGGAGATAAAATTCAGTTTTACCCCAATACTTAACATTTTACAGAGTTGAATCTAAACTGACACCTAAAACCCTCCAGTTTAGAGATGTGCATATCTAATAGAGAAAAGGCCTCTAAATTAAAAATTATGAAAGAAAATAAAATTTAAAAAGCATGTACTACCTGATTAAAAACTGCTGGTGAGATTGGGAAGCAGAACTAGGAGACAAAGACTGAAAGCAGTTGTACTGCTTCACTGTATAAATGACAACTTGCTTTATTTTATTTTTGTACAAAAGGCTCCACTTCAACCAAAACTGTACACTGCTGAGCCATAATACTAGAACAGAGAATAAGTCTGTATCCCTGAAAATTAGTGGTCTGATTACACTTTACAGGATAACACAAATCAAATAACCTTTACTTGAGCAGCCGTTTGCTCAATATGAAATTTTGAGTGGCAATTTGTCTATATTTTACAAGTACACTACGTTCTGGATGCTGTGCTATCATATGATGAGTTGCCTTTCCGTAAAGTTGCCTTTCATGCTCACTCAGCAAGGCATGAAAGGCAGATGGAAAAAAAAAAGATGAAAAGCAGCAAAATCAGGCATGTTTATTCATTGGTCAGAGTTTATATGGGTTTGTTCTGTGATAAAATCTTATGTGCTTTATGGAAACACCACACATTTTTATATTTAAAACAAGCCTCACCTCCTGCCCCCTCATTCTGAGAGGCACAAATCACCATTCAAATTGCCTGTTTGCAGAATAGTTTTAAATTTAAGAGCTTTCTGTCTCTGTGCTCAACTATTTAACTTGGCATGACACAGCAAATGATACTAAAGACCATAATTCAAACTTTAATGTACATTTAACTATAATGTTCATACAGGGGGAGGAGGGCAGATTTGAAGCAAGGGACGTTACTGCTTTCTTACCCTATAGAGAACTAGATTTGATTTTCAAATATTTTAAAATTACAAACTAGTGGAAAGTGGTTAAACTAACTATGATGACTGCCAGGTCTCCTGGAGAAGAACCCTTTAGCTTCACCTCCCTCCTTGGTGCTTTACTGTGCCAACACACCAGTGAGAGAACTGCTAGTATAACAAAATAGATGGAGGAAAAATACTAACCCTTCCTGATATAGTCTTATTTGTTTTTGAGCTGAGAGGCTCAAAATCCACTCCAATATAACCTTCCATTGCTGCAAGAAGATTTTTGCTGAGACACTGTGAGGAATTAATCCAGGATTCCCACCAAAGATTTTCATACCATCCTGGAATAATCCACTGATATTTGCTGCCATACATTTCTTCATCATAAGCCTGTAAATAAGGAAAACAGAAAAGATCATGGACATTGTAATAGAGGTATTGAACATAAAACCAATTTCTTTTTGTTAACTTTTTTCATTATTAATGAAATTATGGTGTAATTGCGGTACAGAAGTATTTTGAACAGTTTAGAATAATTACATGCTAATAATGAAGCCTTTTTTTGAAGACTCCTGGCTTTAGAATTCAGGACATGAGAAAAGAATTTACTGAACTGTTTTTCTTCCAGTGGACCATTTCTTCAGAAACAGAAAAATGAAACTGTGTTCTAGAAATGACGGAGTTAAAGAGGAACACAAGCAGAAGGCACAGCTTTGCACAGAAAATTCTTTGTAATACAACTTCTACATACGTGATAGGACCATCATGCTATCACATTTAAACTAAGATATTATCAACCTTATATCAAGTTCTTATATCAACCTAAGGACTAGGTTAACAAGAAAAGCTGGATCATAGGCACCATCAAATCACATGGGGCAAATATGAATTAGGTGACTCTGCTAAAAAGCAGACCACAGAAACATTAAATTAGCAGCTCCTTCTGAGGAGCATGAGTGAACAGTGAATTGATAAAGCAGAATCTTAATGATTTTTTCTTTTTTTCTCAGCAAGAATTTTCTTCATGTGAAATTCTCTATTGTTGGAATACTGAATACAGCCCACTGTAATCCAAGATACTGAGATGATAGTTACCTCCTTTCGATACTTAGCAGATGCATATAACAGGAAACAGAAATACTTTCTTAGGCACATATGCTGTTGTACCTAAAAGCTGATCTATTCTCAAATATTCTTTTTGATTGGGAAGAGTGTTCCAGGACAAAATTAGCGAATTTTAACTCAGATGTTTCTCACTGTCTTGCAAGTAGATATTTTTCTTTTGACATTTCAGTCAGACTCCATTTCAAAACTGCAGGTTTCATGCTTCTTTGGCTCCTAATATAAGCAATGTTTGAGATAGAAGGCCTAAGACAGAAATTCTAATTTTTAGAAACACATGGTGCAAGCTTAGAGCTCTTAACAGGAAAACGGCTACATTTTCACAGATAATATTACAGAGGGAGGAAGTTATAAGAATGCAAACGGGACATATTAGTCATTCAGAAATAACTGTTTTGAAAAGATCATATGAAAAGCCTATCAGATAAGTAAAGATCAATAGCAGGATATATGAAATAGGACAGCCTCCTAAATATGTTAATACCCAAATTAAAAATGGGTTTTAAACCTGTGAAGTCTATTATAATGGTGCCAGCTCCGTTCATTAAACTATTGTGCACAAAGCAGATATATTTGGCCCCTGGTTGCAGAAGCTTTTGTTCAGCCAAAATCAAATTTCATGCCTTTGTACACAAGGCTGCTTGGAAGTCCTGTGTGAAACCTTGTGTCTTGCATCTCATATATTACTTATTCCACAGTCCACATAAATAGTTTGTCTTTCTCTTGCTTGTTAATTCTACCCTTCCAGAAACACAGCTGCTTCTGTCCTCCTACCCACCTCCACTCCTGCCCAGCTATGAAGACACTGTATTCCAGGTCCACCTGTGAGGAAAATAGCAATCCCATCCTGCAGTACTTCCTTTCTAAAAGAGTTTTCATTATACAGTTAGGTCATTCAAGACCTTTCAGTGACTCAGTGTTTTTTATTTGACAGTTTTCGAATCACTGAGGACACAAACTGACGCAGAATAGTGCTTTTAGAGAAGGACAATCTTATGTAGCTCACCCTGCTCTATAGAGATTAAAGTATCAAATTGTGTGTTGCCAGAAAGTATTGGCTGTGAACTATTCTGAAATTAGAGCTGTTGGAAATTTTCTGTTTGCATAAGCACTTGTGCTGTTTCCTGCATAATCTGTGAATCCCCTGGGAAATGGGCTGAAAACTGAAAGTTTCAAAATAGCCAGAAATTTCATCCTGGAAACAAGGGATCGTTCCCAACCTGGTCGCCCTAAAGACTGGTTACACTTTCACATTTCTGCAACAAACAGTCTGGCATAACAAAACCCCAAACAAGACACTTTTAAGAGCTGTCAGGTCTTCCTTTGAGATATGGTGGAGTGACAGGGCTTGAAGGGAAGTCTGGGGAAGGCAAAAGAAGGAAGAAAAACAGCTCCTCTAAGGCTGAGCACCATGAGCATGCAGTCATTTTTCTAGTGACAGCACAGTTGATAGTATTCAGACATTGCAGTGTTTGGGTCCCAGAAGACTTATTGCAAAATAAGGCTTTTTTGCCACCATTTTCTCCCTGTTGATTTTGCTAAATGGAGATAATTTTGATGCTTAAAAGATACAATTACTTGAAACACGTGAATCTTTCTTGAACTGTTTGAATGCACACAGACCAATTCTTACAAGTTTCATTTTTTAAGGGGAAGATTTTTAGGCAGACAAGACCAAGCTGAAGAAGGTTGGCACATACTTTGTACCACCAGAACAGCATAAAGTAGTCATACATTTTCCTTGATCTTCCTCTCATGCCCTATGTAGGATGCAAAGCCCCAAGTTGCTGTCAAGCAGCCAGGAAACAGTCATGGACAATTTTTGCCCTTGAGAAACCGCATTTTTATTTTTTTCTTTTAAAACTTCTCATTCTAGTTTGAATCCAAAAATAAATGCTTATTTACAACAAAGATTCTTGTAAGAGATATTTCTTATGTGTAGTAAACAATTATTGGCGAATTGTTGGTTGTTGAAGAATTAAGTTTTGACAAAAAAACCCTAATTTCTATTCCAAGAAAACATCACATTCATCCCACTGAGGTGAAAATGAATTATAAAGCCAAGATTTCTCCTAGAACTAAAATTGCTCACTGTTTTTGACACTGGTGATAAATGAACAGCTAAGCTTATTTAAATCCTTGTAGGAAATATCTGCCAACATTCACTTTGTCTTGTACCAGTCCTGTATAAAGTTTGCCACTGAATTATACTATCTTTTAGTCCATTTATTGTGTGGGTGTTGGTCTCTTCTTCCAAATAACAAGGAATAGGACAAGAGGAAATGGTCTGAAGTTGCAATAGAGGTGGTTTAAATTGGATATTAGGAAAGACTTCTTCACTGAAAAGATTATCAGGGAGCAGGGAAGAGGCTCAGTCACCATTCCAAGGGGTATTTAAAAGATGTGCAGATGAGGCACTTAGGGACATGGCTTAGGGGTGGACTTGGCAGTGCTGGTTTAATGGCTGGAATTGATAATCTTAAAGATCTTTTACAACCTAAATGATTCTATGATCTTATATAAACTCCTATGGATATCCTGAGGAAACCTCACAGCCTATGACTGTTGAATCCAGGCAGAAAAGTGAGGCAGACTTTAAAGATTTTACCACCTACGTAAGCCATTACCAAATAATATTCAGGTTATAACCACAATCAGAAAAAAAGTCTTGCACTACTGAAAAAGCATCTTCCTTTAACAAACTCAAAGCCTTTCTCTGACTGACATCAGCAACCCTGCAACATATAACAGGGGTTATATAAAATATAATCACAAGTGAATCCTGTCTGAAGATACACCTGGAAAAGAGGAATTAAAAAAACACAACATATCTAGATTATTGTGCTCTTAGACGTATATATGTAGGAGTGCATGAGTCAACAATATATTGTTATGACTAATAACAAGCTTTCTGACATATTGTAGTGCATTAATATATAAATGACCTACTTAGAACTGCCCTCTCCTGCATTCAGTCTCCTGCTGAAACTCCCAAATAAATACATTTATACCAGCCTCAATACATGATCTTTCAGATTTCTCCAGGCTCCAGAAAAATCCACCTTATTATTTTTGACAGTAATGTACTTTAGAAGCAGCCATCACACTTTGAACTGCTCAGAGTTACGCACACTTCCCACGTTCACACCAAACCGTAGCCACAGAAGGCTGCGGCCGGCGTTTGTGTGACAGGGACATCCTCTCCCTGGAACCCTTCAGCCGAGAGCGATGCGGACTAAAGGACAGCCTGCCCCTCCAAGGAGTTCTAGGATTTCTTCAGTGGCCTCACATGTACATGGACTTGAAAGAGAATTCTAGAGGAATGCAACTAGAAATTAAGGGCGGTGGCATAAATGAGGCCGATCTCTTGCTAATAATGTTGGATTGGAAGATAATTCTGACCAGGACCCCTCTGCTGGGGAAATGCAGCCCAACCCCAAGAGATCTGAGGATCTGGGCTGCAGAAGGACCATTCTTTCTTCCAGGAATGAAAAAAATAGGATACGATCTCTGTCAATCCAATTAAAATGGCAGTACAAAAAGATCTATATACAAAAACCTATCAGAGATGAGAAGAATGAAAAATAAAACAGTATTTTCCATTTCCTTTTGGACGAAAACAGATTTTGTTCCTTCCAAATATACTCTACAATCTCCTATCCAAATTTTGCCACCTACTGGGACAGCTGCTGAGTAAGAGCCAAAATGCATCTGAGGCACATGTAGCACTCAGATTTTGAACTTCTGCCTTTCCTTTCTTTGCAAGGATACGTAATTGTCTCACTAAGTGAACACTAAAAAACACCCTCTGAAATTTAGATGCTGTCATTATTGCTTTTCCATTATATTTACTGTGTTATTGGATCACACAGGATTAATTAATTACATTATTTAGACTAAGAATTCAATACCTATTCAAAATTTAGGCCAATAAAATCTATCTCTTTGGGATTCTTTACTTCAGGCCGGTACAAGTATAGATCCACATTTTAATCCTGCTACTTTCAGTGGATACAGTGGATAAGTTTGCAGCACATTCACAAAGAAATGGTGAAGAAAGGGAATTTTATGTTTGTTAGTCTTACTGTTACGGTTAAAAAAACTTTATTTTTTACCAACTAATATTTGCTTTCCTGTAATACATGTAAAATGTACAGCAGTCAGATGGGAATGACAGCTGTACAATTAGCAACATTTTCAGTAGCAGAAATTCTTAGTGTTGCTGAGTTAGGATGTATAGGAACTGGCTTGAATTGCTTATTCTTTAAAAGCAAAACAAGCAAAATCCTTACACAAAGCCATTATCGCCAGAACACAACTCCTGGACAAGACTGAAATCTTGCAGTTCTCTCTATCTGCTGCTACATATGCAAGTATTTCCTCTGGATCTGATGTAAAGAGCAATGCTCGAGTTTGATTTGGCATTTAATTCCACTGCAGGAAAGTAGTAAGAAGAAGCTAACCATGCAGTCTATGCCTAAATTCCACTTAAGTCAAGTACAAAGTATTTTATTGAAAGAGAAATGGAACTAAGCATGTGTAACCTTTCTTTAGGATATAAACCTTCAGAGAGCTGAACTCCATGAAGAAATGTTTATGCTCAAGTTACTTTTTATTCAAACGCAGCACATTCTTTATTCTGATATGCAATTAAATGTATTTACTTACACAGCAGAAAACTTTTACAGCCATTTCCTCATCAAACTGGCCAAGGATTATCCGAACGTCATTACCCTGCAGAGTGAATAAAATACGTGGCAGTTAAATACAGTCGCAGCTTCCAGACACCACTTTAATTGGCCATTCAGATCATGCAGGGAGTTAGCACAGATTACAGCTGCAGACAGAATTAATACAGAACTATTTCACCTTCTATAAGTTCAAGAACTTGAAGGACTGCAAAAGAAAAAAAAAGCTGAGGTGTTTGAAGGAAAAGATTAAGCTATAGTACTAATGAGATAATGATGATATTACAGTCAAATATTAGTATTCAATAACACTAAGATATCAAATATTCTTTTGCTTCCTTGCAATATTTATTCTACAGTTTTGCATATTACACCCAGTTGAAGACATATACTTTTCACTGTTTGCATAAAATAATGCTGTAGAATGAAGAAATGTTATTTGTGAGGTCAAATGCCTTGATATTATGCCTGCTTTAGTAATTTTTAAAGGTTTTACTCATACAACATCATCTCTCCAGCCACTATAACACATTCTCAACTCCCTCTCTCCTGCCTCCCACCTCCACGCATTAAAAAAAATCATCACCATTTAAGAACCCATGACTGAAGTCCAAAGACATATTTTACTTTCACACTTAGAAACATATTAAGAAAGTCTGCCTAAATTCAGGAGCATATGCAGGAAAATATTTCTCCAGGAACAGGACTAACCTCTTCCTAACATGAAAAATTACTTCTAATATCCATAAAACACAGAACAGATATCTTTTTATGACTTCACATTACCTTTTCTTTCACACAAAGGCAGAGTTCTCAGCAAAAGCTTGAGCAAATCAAATTTTTCATTTCTTTCATATAAGACCTGTTTAGAATTACTAATAGCTCTTTCCCTCTCCAAGGAAAAAACAAACATACAATTCAGTATGATTTTCAG
This sequence comes from Machaerirhynchus nigripectus, assembly GCA_013397975.1. Classification (NCBI taxonomy): domain Eukaryota; kingdom Metazoa; phylum Chordata; class Aves; order Passeriformes; family Dicruridae; genus Machaerirhynchus; species Machaerirhynchus nigripectus. The sequence continues at coordinate 768,335 of VZRQ01003239.1, read as the reverse complement.
TGGCAAAAAACATTTAAGTCTTAATTAAATCAATTTGTCAAAGATTTTTAGTTCAGATAATTTCAATGTTTATTTCCTGTTCAGCAGTAAATATTATGATGGACAGTGCAATAAGATATTAGAATGCATCTTTAATTAAATGCATAAAAACAGTATCATTCTTAGCATGGTTTAAATCAGAAATAATGCAATGTGCTTTGCTCACTCTGAACCTGTGCATTTTCAGTAAGCCTGTTTCTCTTCATTTTTATATTTAGCCACAGACTGATAAAGTAGTGCAAATCTTTTTCAAGTGGATTAGATTCTTTTTAAACAAATCTAACAAGGTTACATAAACTAAACAAACAAATTACACAAATTACAGCAATAGCATTACAGTTTTTGTAAGGACAATAAATAGATTTAGGAATTATACACAAAAAACCTCACCTCATCTACTATTTCTATTTTTCACATTTTAAAAATAATTTGGTTATTCTTGGAACCCCGGCTCTGAGTCACTTGACTGCTCTGCACATAAAAATGCAGACTTAATATTTGAAAAAAAGAGTAGCAGAATTTGATTAAAAAATAAATGGCACAGCATCTAATAATTAAACTTAAAAACTGAAGAAATTCCTTTCAATTTCATAACATTATGAGAACTAATTAAAAAAAAAAAAAAAAAAAGATGTCAACTATGTGGCCTCATAAAGAATAATCGCAGACTGCACTTGAAGCAATGCTGCCCACTGGCTGTGTGACAACATTCTGACTGAAGTCACAGCATCTGTGGTGTGTGGTTTCACACCTTAAGACATTGCTTCCACCTGATTATCACATAATTTAGTATGCAATCATGTAACCAAGGAATTGTCTCTTAGAACACATGTAGAAGGAGCTAATTTAGGAGAGTCTATACAACAGCTCTTCCTCTTTCATGCATAACATTCTTCCTCTGTGCAATGACACACTCCTCAGTCAGCCTCTTCCTCTTGAACTCCACTTTTTGCACCCCCTTCCACATTTTCCCCTGATTTTTTCTTGAAGAATTGCATTCAAGATTGCAAATAAACCTAGATCCATTGGATGCCAGGCTTGGATCTGTTGGCTCCATCCCACATAAGAGACACTGAAACTTCAAATTCATGCAACTGCACATAGCTCAAGTCCCTTGCAGAGGTTTTATCTGCATGGGTAACAAAATCTGCACTGAAGTGTATCAGAGCTGGGTTCATGTCAGTGCTTGTGGGTCAAAGTCCACATCACAGAGTCATTCAAAGAGATACATCAGATGTATACTGGGCATAACTTTTTACCCCTTCATTCATACTGTTAACTGGCTATAAACCAGCATGATTTCCTAGCAAGGATATACTATTCCTTTACATCAACCCTTGCAGAATGATTCAAGTTAACACAGTGGAACTTCCTCACAGGGATCAAAGAAATCACCCACTGAAATCACCCAGCAAGTGTCAAGTCTCTTTTTCAGAGAGCTGTAAATTGCTTGCATGGAGCTAAAACATATTTGACAGAAGAGGTTTTAATTCATGGAACTAGGCAGGTGATCTACATGATGATTAAAAACATCCCAGGGGGAAGGCAACTCCCAAAACTGCACTTACACAAAAAGACCAATGTTTAGACCATTTGCCAGATGGTGAGCTGTCATATTTACTCTTCCCAGAGATTACAGTAGCAATATCAGCATTTAAGCTTTGCCCCTCAGTAGGAAATACATATGTTCCCATATGGACTGAAGTTCAAACAAGAAAATGAAGTACAGCTACATTTCATTTACCCACAGTTGCAGCAAACCGTGCATAAAAACATGTTTTATAAATTAAGACCATAGCACAGCCTCAAAAATTAATGACTCTTTTGCTCCCTTCTTCCGTTCACAAAGGTGAGGATATCATTTGGCTACTAAATATAAAGTGTCTTTGGTAGCACCAGCAGCGGAGTAGTATAAACCCTGAAGAGAGTGACGACCAACACATCTAAGATGCTCTACTGAGGGATGAGGAGCAACTTGTCTCCTTCACTGCCATTTCTAACAGCCTTACACACGAGACACTCTTTAGCCTTTTCAGAGTTTTTGAGTGATGCACATTATGCTGGAATAGGCAGCTATTTTTTTTAGCCTTCAGAGCTTCCCTTCTTTGATCAGATTTTAATCTGTCTCATTTCTAATGAATAACACCACAATGTTGTATTATATAGTTTTCCAGAGAAGGATTGCTACAATATCTCATCTGCCAGGAAAAGTCAATGTCTTGGCAGGCTCTTTATGAGATACCTAAATTGAATAGCTCAGATAGTCTGTCTTATTCTCTACCATGTATCTGACAGTCAAGAGGTTATCAATAAATCTACACAAAGCTGGCTAACTTTCACAATAGAGGCAGCCACATGTTCTGCCTTCTAAATGCTTGGATGTCCACTTGAAGAACTACAAATGAGCCTCTGACCTTAGCTATGGAATCACTGATGGTGAAGGTGAACTAGACGACATCAAATCCCACCATCGTAACATGATGGTAATTCTTTTGTCCTACATGCAAGATACAAAAACATTGGAAGCAGAACTCTTATTGCTCATACAATTTGTCTGTGCATGCTTAGAATTTTTCAAGCATTTAAATGGAGGTACAAATGCATCCCTTTCTTTGAAAAATGAGTTTTAAATATATCCTTAAGCTTAAATTTACATTTCAACTGTGATCCAAAGAGGCTGGAGTCAATGCAGTAGAAACTAATGTGTTACTGAGAGAAATATAAAATTCATTTCTGCAAATCATACCAGATTTTTCTGCTTTCCATTCCATAATCATCAAATTCATTAATTTAAATGTGTTTGTGAAAATAAAAGTTATTTCAGGTGAGCAGATAACAGTTTACCTCTACAAGGTTTACATGCTGAAGACAGGAATGAACAGTTTTAGAATTGTATAGCTGAATTCTGTGTCTAACGTATCTAAACAACAACTAACTTTATATTTCTGTCAAGAATAGCAATTTTCTGGATAATTGCTTATTTATTGTTTTATTAATTTGTTTTGAAGAAGAATCAAGAGATAGCTACTATATTGTTAGTTGAATCTTCTGGTCTTCCCTGCAAAACAACCTGTGTTGTTGACGCACAGGAAAGCTAGAATCACATTGCTTCGTCTGACTTCCAGACTAAAGACACATGCTCAATATGCATTTTTTTCTTGTTATTACATCGTTGTTAGTCAAAAATGGGGACTCTACTGTAACACCTACTGGAATCTCTTCAACCCAGACAGGAAATGCAAACTGACTTAGACTGGACAGACACAAATGGCTTCTCACAAACATAATCTTTACCTATTAATACTTCAAACATTCAGGTTTGTAGCTCTAGACTGCAGAAATAAAAAAACACACTTAGTTTACCATGCTCCAGAACTTTTCCAGCTAGCTTCAGTAATGGTCTAGTCTTACACAGGTCAATATTCTTGCTTTAATTTTATTTTTTTTAACATAATTTTGTTATTTAAGATTTTTTTTGTAACCTGTTTTACACATATTTGAGTATTTGCAGGATTGTGGCTTTGTGTGTCATATGTACTTGAAGTCAGAAACAATTCGATCTTCGCCATTTAAAAGTGCTTTCTCCTGCTGTTCAATCATTTCTTTCATGTTCATGTGCAGTTTAAGATTCATATCTCCTGTGTCTAGTTTATTGCTGGTTGCACTGCATGGTAATGCTAAAATATAGTTTTAATTTTATGAGATGCCAGAAGTCTAATAAATCATTATAATAAGAGAAGGATGGGAAATTATTCTGCTACCAAATTTACTTTTGCTTTTTTTCCCCTTATGATTCATATGAAATCATGCAGATGATGTTAGCAAAGAATTCAATCTAAAATGTTTAATGAATCTAATGGAAAGAGGCTCAATATTCTTTCTATGTGATAATTTACCTTAAAAGGGTTCTGGTTCCAAACCTCAAGAGTTTTCACAGCTATATCACTACAAATGTAGCTTTAAGTGCAAACATATAGTCAGCAAGAACTTTCTTTACTTCATATCATGACTGTGAACTATTAAAAATATTTACTATACACATAGACACTTCATTAACTTAAGCAGGACTTGGCCCTCAAAGTGCCGTTTTTTGGATGTTATTATGCAATGAAATGTAGTAATATGTCATTCTAACACAAACTTTGTTTCACTACTCCTCTTCATAAAAAAAAAATCACCACTTTCTCTTTTTTATCAATCAGCAACACATACCTTAAGCTTCTTTACGCTTGTGCAGGGGTCATTGGAAAAACTCTCAGTATCTGAAATCTCGATGTCTTCGCCATAAAGGACGCCAGTCAGATCATTCCTCACCTGTCACAAGTTGAGAAAAAGGCAAACTAGTGAACCAAGAGCCAGTGAGAAGGAAGCAGATGGACTGTATTTATATCTGTAATGACAAGCAATGATCTTGACGATGATATGTGCACCCGCACAGTTTTTTCCATTCCCCCTAAGATGTGATCAAGGCACTATTCCTCTGCGACCACAATCTACTATCAGTGGCTGTACCACGTAAAGGACTTCACTACATGTGGCGGGAAGTTCACACATAGCCCCACAAGCTGGGCTCCCACTTTGTGTCATGGGGATGGACAATTCTCCCGTATTTCCAGGGCTGTTAGGACCGAAAGCTTTGTTGTAGCCAAAGTCATGTTTGAGACAGTGTAAAGGGAAAAGACTCATCAAGGAAACTCTTACACATTCTCATACTGATTTCAGCTGGTCCTACCATGAATCAGCAGAGCTTAGCTTATATCATTTAGGGACTGATAAAGCCTGATGAATTGCTCTGTGGCCTACCCCTCTCTTAGACCACGCATCATACCACAGGGCAACAGGAGGTATAGTTTGCTCGAAGGTGGCACAGGCAACCATGCACCAACAGACTTCTTCACCTCTTTGAAAGTGGCAAGACTATCCTCTTGGAGCTGCCTAATAGCACAAAGGAGCTAGATAACATACAAAGCAATCGGGCTTACTGATACGTGTACAGAATAGGGTTTTTTCCCATATAACTACTTCAAGGTTTCCTGTCTTAATAGCTGCTGGTTTTCCTACAGCCACATGACTGCAAAACCAGTTTCACATTAATATTCCTAATAGATAAGCAAAAATAATTTTAGTCTGCAACATGATTACAGACTGAAATGAAGAGAGTGGCACACCAATTTTAAGTTAATAGAATTATGATCACATCAATTGCAGTGATTGTCTATTTAATTTGTTTGTAATAACAGAAATAGGAGAAGCAAATCAGTGTAAAACAGGTATCCCACATGCAGACACAGAAAACAGAAGATGGAAGATATATGATATAAAAAGGAGAATTTAGAAGCCTGTGTATCATATATAAACACTTTCTGATGACCCTCTGTATGGGTCATTTCCTGACAATCATCACTACACCAGCTGCCTTAATTACTTCTTTCATGGCCTCTGGGTCATCTTATCCCCTTTAGTCATGCTTTAAAATTACTAAGACACATTTTTACTTTATAACCTTTTACAATGATTAAAACAAATGGGCATACAAGTTACTTTTTATTAATTTTTTTTTTTATCTTAGAGAAGCAAGTCAGACTGGTCAGCCGGCCAAGATTTGAGTTGCATCCTTTATCCTTCCGTGATGCTACTGGTTTTTAAACTTATTCTGTGAAAATGTATTCACAAAAAGGGATCAGTAGTGACTTCTTTTTCTGCTAGTATACTAGTAAAACTGAATTATTGTTATTTTAGCTCCAGCAATGCCAATAACGGCTCCTTTCAACACAGGTCTTTCTCAATACAAAAAAAAATTGTTTTTTTTAAAACAAACCATCAGTGATAACAGAAGAAAAAAAACCTGTCTTGATCATAATTTAGCTAATATCCAAAATCCTTCTACCTAGTGTGAGATCACTAAAACTATAATTTGCTACTGACAAAAACTAACATTTTCTTAATTTAGCATCAACGTACTTTACAAAGGAATACAACTTGTCATATGCTTCTACCCAATACTGTCCTTTCTTCTGTAAGACAAGAATATCTTTAGCTTCAGATTTGCTTTTCTGATATTTTCTTGATTTTCTTCTTAAACAGTTCTGATCAGTCTTTTAATTAAAGAAAGACTAGATTAACATTACTCAGCTAAACTGAGCAGAAACCAGCTGATTTACCAATACTGTTTAGTGAAATTAACAGAAGAACAGTATTAACAGAAGAACAGTAATAAAAAACACATTAAATATTATTAAAACTTATAGATAGGCTTCAGTGGTGGGCACAAGGCTGATGATTATAAAAATTACACTTCAGACTGTCTACTGACTTGCTGGGATCCCATCCCTTCAGAACTTTGCAACTGAGGAATTAAATTGCATATGTTTGGAGTTTTTTCTGAGCAATGCTTATTTAAATTCAGCCACTGAGAAATTTCTTTGACATCTCCCCGGCTCATCTGCCAGAAGCAAAGTATCTGTGGCTTTCAGAGCTCTTAGACTTTTCATTTATCTACTGATTAATCTCCCAAAAGACACACCTTACTAGATTTCGTGCCAAAGACTTTTCCCTTCACTGCTGCAAGCAGATATTTGATGTTTTCCAGATGCATCTGTTGTGAAGATTTGAAGAAAGAAAGGCAATTCTTTCCCATTACACCAACAAGATATTCACAGCTGTATACAAATTTACAAGGTTTTTTTAAAAGACAGTGTTTCCCTTTCAATTCTCTGACCTATGTCTGACACGTCATCTTGTGTCCCTGGTCTGGATGTATTTTTACTATATTTTCCAGTTTTTACTTCCTATTTCCATACCTTTTTTGCACCAACCTCGGGTTCTTTTCTTCCTTTATAAATACTCTAAATGTATAATGGAACAGAATCTTGTGGTTTTCATTCTACAGAGGTTCCTCACTCTTTCAGAGAAATTTAACTACAGAATCTTATGATTTGGATTTAGGTCCAAAGTCAGAATTTGCAAAGCCTCACCTCCAGTTCTAGAGCTGCCAATTCCTGATGCAAACGTTCCAATTTTGGATGAAATTTGTGAAACTGAGAATACAAAATGTTGCATGTTTTGTTTTAGCAGATGCTTGAAGTCCTGGAAAGTGTATCACCAGCAGTTTTAGTACAAGGAGTTTTAGAGCTCAGCAGCAACCGTTTCACTCCACCAACTCCAAGTAAAGAGAATTCTAAACTACTGTGTTCTTGGTTTTTGTTGTGTAAATAGGATAATTTCAACTTTTGGAAACTGCTGTAGAAAGCAGTAACAAAACTGCATGGAGTTTTTATGGGGATCCACAGTTGCTAAGGAAATCTTGCACTGACTATAATACAGAAGCAGAAATTCCATGTGGTTTTAGACCCTTGTTAACAATTCAGTGAAGGCTGTAGCTCTATGTCTGTTTATAACAACTTTACGTACTTTAAAGACAGCAATATTTCATTTTCCCAAAACAGGAACTATCAGACCTGATCATCAATAAACCTGAAAATTTTAATACACCCATGCTCAGAGACCTTAGTCCATCACTCAGAGACAAAAAAAAAAAAAAAAA
>VZRQ01003239.1:702614-760670 GCA_013397975.1 Machaerirhynchus nigripectus | reverse complement strand
AAAAAAAAAAACCAAAAACCAAAAAAAATCCACCAAAAAAATCAACCAACAACTACACTTTTGCACTGCTCTGCCTACAAAACTAGATTAAATCAGTATTTCACCATAATACATATTTAATCTATGTGTGGTCAACTTCAAAAATTACTGGGGTGCAAATAGGTTTGCTCAGGAGAAAGTTCCAAAACATGAAGGGTTTGTAAGGGATGCTTTCACAGGAAGAAAAGGATGGCCCTTTTGCTTTAGGCAAAAGAGAAGATGGGATGAAAGAGAACTGGCTTTTCTCTCTCATTCTGCCAGAGCTGCTCTTTGATTCAGTTCCTATGACTCAAATAAAGGTTGTAAAGTTTGCTACCAAGTCTGGCTGTATATTTTTCATGTGAAGTGGATGGCAGCATTACTTGCCTACCTCATAGCTCTTGTATCAAATTTAGTGATGTTTGAGAGGTGAGCAACAAATTCCCTCACCCTGCACCTGTGAAAGAAGAAATACAGGGATTTTGAGGAAAAAAGAACTTGCACGGCAAAGGAAGAAATGTTAATTTCTTTAATCTCTAGCAAATTGAGAGAGTAGATAGAATAAATAAGAGGGCTGTAAAAATTGATGAGTCTAGAGGAGATAAAATTGCAATACACTTGTGGTCTGTATCAGAAAGAATGCATGTAGCTTTAAGGAAAGGAAGAAAATGTTGGGGAGCAGCATGGTTTGTCTCCCTAAGGAAGAGGGGCGCAAGTGCAGTAGCACAGCCCCCGGCCCAGGGACCTCACCAGGCAGGAACCCAGCAAGGGGAGCAGGACGGGCTTGGAGAGAACAGCCAGTTTCAGCCACGAGGTGACACCTCCACGCAAGTTCATGGTAATAAGACAGATCCAGTGTAAAGCTGGGAAGTCGATCCACAAGTCTGGAACAGGATAAGGTCTGGTAAAAATGAGCAGGGTCAGACAGAACCCATGCCTGCTGGGCAGGTCCATACCAAACTGACAGGACTGGGGACAAGCCTACAGGGTCCCTGCCAGGCTTAGCTGTGATGGAGAGGATGAGAAACCAGCAGCCCCAAAGCATCACTAGGGCATGGACTGATGGCACTGAGTTGAGCTGCAGTGGGGTCGGGGAGGGGGAAAGGGGAATGGAGGTGCAGCCCTGGGGGGCTGCTCAGGGGCAAAAAGGGCTTTTGGTGCTCTCGGAGCCCTGACACTGCATTTTGGTTGTTTTTAACTTCCTGCATGAACTCTGTACGATGATTCTCTGCGCATAATATATAAATGACTCTGTCCCTCACAAGGATGCAAAAGTTGCACATGTAGTGATTTTATTTTAGGTGAGATGACACTGTTCACTTTGGTGAGATTATTAGTGTAAGCACCTTTTGAACTGTAGTAAAGAGTGCACATCCATTTGACTACAGTATTTCATTTTTTTTGCAAGTCAGTTTTATCAGTTTTTTCCGAGGAAAATAGTAAAGAATAGTAAAGGTGATATTCCTGATCAACTGTCAATCTAGTGACGATAGTTTTGATTTAGGGGTCTTCACTGACCAACATCTCAAACCAGGTTTCAAATTATACGTTTAAAGGCACAGTTCCCTCAGTTAATCCTAACTCTGCCAGTTACAAAATTAATTTAGTAACGTTTAGATTAATCATACTACTTTGCTTTTAACAGATACTTCCGATGACCTTTTGGTTCACTAAAGCTGCATGTAAGTACAGCAAGCTAAATCCTTGTCGTTCAGGGCAGTCTAATCCCACCAGATGCTGATCGTAAGAGACACCTAGCAAACGAGAGCTGGTCAGACCAGATGGATTACACAGTCAGATATTTCAGTAAGATTTCCTGCTGCCCAGAATATACAGTGTACTTTAACATGTTATGCTGCAGGAGTTTCAGTACAGACATATAAATATCTGTGTACAAAACAAATGCTTGAATGATAAGAAAAAAAATATTTCCTCATTACATGGACAAAATGTAAATTGTGAGTAATTGCATAGGACAAATTACAATTTCTGGGATTAGTAAAGACAGAGGTCTCACCATGTACGATGCATTACAAGCAAACATAATTATCCCTATTTCCATTCCAATGGAACATATTACTCACATTCAGAGGCTTAGCAGCATTAAGTGAAAGCTTACATTCAAGAAATATACACTACAGAGATACGCTTTCATTGATATACACATCATTTGGGACTACAACAATGAAACAGGTGGGAGAACCTTATTTGAAGCAGAGAGACAATGCAAAAATAAAAGATGAAGCATAAATAATCCAAGAGGAAACAGGAAAATATTATTTTGGCTATTAGGAAAGAGTTCCACTTAGAGGAAAACTAAAAAACTAAATATGTTTTATTGTGTAAAGGAGAAATGAAATCAGAACTGCCCTGGATTTCCTTTTTTGTTCAAAAGGAATCAGATCTTTTTTAAAAATACCATGTTTATGGTTTTCCTTGGGACAGGAAAGGAAGAAGGAACCCTAGAATACTGGATTTTTACTTGGGTAAACTGCCACAGTACAGGCTTTCATGAAAAATATGAGTTTTTTCATTGAAGTAGGATATTAGTAGCTGGATCTAACCTGGAAACTAATGTAATCAATGTAAGTCTTGCCTACAAGAAGCACCTGCGTGCTTCAGACTGAATCTTTCAGACTAGAGTAATAATAACACTGCTAATGATATTTTTGCTATATTTGTATTAAAACTATATATTCCAGTTAAAAATGTTTATTATCCTCCATTCTGCCTGGAATGGCAGTATGGTAAATATGATTCCATATAAAACCTACATATGTGTGACCATCAAACAGATCAAACCTATTTAAAAATAAACCTCTATGAAGTCCCCTACAAAATGCTCTAATTTCGTTCCAAATTCTCTAAAGGAAGGAAGAAATTTTCTTTACCTTTGTCGTGTTTTTTTGATCACAGAAGTAAAACATAATCAGGAACTCCAATGTTAAGCATATGAGTTATGTGTAAAAAGAATTGATAGGAATGCAGGGTTCTTGTGGTGGGGGGGAGTTAATTAGGGCGCTTCAAGGTGACCTACAAACAGTCCAAGCTAGAAGGGGATTTCTCTGCAACAAAGAGATAAAATCAATTCATCTTATCAAGAGGTATTTGCTATGAGGTATTTGAAGGCACCAGCATATTACAGTGAAATAAATATTTAGCTAGGAAAAAAACCCCAGGCATCTGCACTATAACAAAGCATGAACAGGTTAAGTTCTACGTAATCTACAAGCATGTTAAGAACATGCACATCCTGTTCAGCAGGACTTCGAGCAGCCTGCGAAAACAAACTCTCTTCAGTAACACTGGACACTAAGACAAGTTAAAACTCAACTCAGTAATACAGCAGAGAGGGGAAAGGCATGGTAAATTCCTCACAGGGAAAACATACATAATGCATTGCCAAGCCAGAAAGGATCTCAAAGATAGTAGCAAGGATTGAAAGTAATGATATATTCTATAAGAAATAACATCTGTTCATATGAGGAGTTAGGGAGCACTGATGAACAAAACCGAAAGAGAAAACACACAAAATATACTTCTGGTTCCTTCACTGTGAGATACCATCTACAAAACTGAGGATAATGTGATTTCTGATGGCTTCCAAGGAAATAGGACAACCATCCTTCTACAGGTTTATCAGATGTGACTCGTCAAGAGAGCAGAACAAAATTAAAGGGTCTGGAGGCTGTAATATTATACAACAGTAATTTTCATGTCAGGTATTATGAAAGTAAATAGGGGCCGTATTGAGAATAGATTATTTAATAATTCATAAACCAATGCCAGGAGTGCAAGTAATTAAGTGAGAATTTAGAAATGCTTGTTTATTAAAGCAAGGGAATGCAATAGGACTACTGAAGTTGGTGTGAGCATTCAGGTAACTGGGAGTGCTGAAATACTCAGCATTTTATCCTGGAGGGAGTGTGGAGGCAGACAAGTAAAGGCGCTCTGTATTATTATGTGTGAAGCGCAATCAGAACGTCAAAAGAAAAATAGAGAATACACCTGTATCTTTTTCTGGGAAATTAGATTTCACAGGGTTTAGACTATCAGTTTAGAGAAAAAAATACTTAAAGAAATTTTTAAAAATAAATAAATTAGTTAAAATCCCCTAGAATATACAGTAAGGCTGCTTTATGTTGGTGAATTTAGACTAGCCTAGGAAATAAGAATAGAACAAGATGGAAAGTCTCATAGTACCACAGAAATAAAGAAAGAATCACAGCTTAGAAAAAGATAATTTATTTCTTTTGAAGGACACACTATACCACCATCCTCAAACCCACTTCTGTAACAGTCTACATGTAGCAAAGACTGTTCGACTACGGAACCAAAAATTAGGGACTCAACATCTGACTATATTATTACAGGTGGGCAACACATAGGAGTTAATAATTCTTACATCCATACACATTTCAAATACATTTATTACACTCAGAATGCATTTAGTAAAACAGTCCTGGACAGAATTCATTGAGAGGGATAATTCAAACAAACATGAATGATAATTAAGTATTGCTTAAGAAAATGTTATCAGTGCCAAAAGAGCTTTGATTTATAATTACATAAGAAAGCACCTTTATGTAAAATCCTCCTTGACTAGGCAGAATGAAAGCAACCTAATACTTATACATTTAAAATCTCTTCATCCACGATGGATGAAATGTTTTTTATTCCAACACTAACTAGGAAGGGTGTTATAGGGATATTGCCATAGTTAAGATAAATGAGCATTTGTAATGAATGAGTCATCTCATCAATAAATAGATGTCTAAAACAGGTGAGATGAATTACACCCTGGAAGAACATCTCTCCTTTCTCCATTAACTATAAATGGAGCTCAGATGACTCTCAGATACAGACAGCTGAACTCTAGCTGAATTCCAGGACTCAAAATCTAACCCTGTCTCAAAATGGTGTTCCAGTATCACTGTCATTCACTGAAACTCAGAAGCCCCGAAGATCCCTTACCTTAATAAAAGGTTCTCAGGGCAAGGTCAGAGGAGTGGGCTGCCTTCCTGTATCCCTTCTCAGTATGTCCACCCAAGGGCTGAGGGAGAACATACAGGGTCTTATCCTACTTCTTGGCTGGTAGAGAAGGCTTGTTCCAACCATGGGTTTTGAAAAAATTTAAAGTCATTATGCATTGGGACTTCTTTCAGAAAACCTGGACCAAATTTGAAGCTTTACCATGCACTCAGTTGCTACACCAAAGCTACAGCTCCTTACTAATGGTTTAACTGCATCGGACTCAGGGAGCTATGCCAACATTTATAAAAAACTCTGCATCCAGGAGTAAGTCTTGTTATCAGCTGAAAACTATGAATAAAACCCTAAGTGGGAAACTAAAAAAGGAAGAAATATTTACCTAATATAAAAATTGGATGACTTTTTGATGAAAGGGAAATTACAGAACCTGTGAAAATAGAGATCACAAGGAATTATTACATTATATAAAAATCATCCAAAATAGCAATCCATATTCCTCGGACTTCCTAAATGTGGAAAGGTCAGCAATATCAAGCTCAGATTTAATTCTATTTCTGAGCTATGGGAATACTTGACCTCCTGGCTACACAGGAGAGAGTATTTGGGCTTTAGGCTTTTTAGGAATACAGGGATCAGTTTGCTTAAAATTTGAGAACAGTTTAACAAAGCTTTTCATTAGCTTATTTTCCACTGCTCCAAACATCTTTGTTTAGATCAACTTTATTAAAAAACCCCTGTGGTTTAAACATCGTAAGTCTCTATTTCTTCTTTCAGATGAAAAGCAGAAGACAAGACACAACTTCAGGGATCCAAGGTCATCACATTACAATGTTGCACCAAATGATGCTATTTATTATAAATATACAAGAAAATTTTACCATATGAACCATGCTTCAGCCCCATGTTCCTACTTTCTGGAAAAATACAGGAGAAGTTACTTTCTATCTCTTCTGACTCAGAGAGGTTCTGCTACATTAGAGAACTAAATTGGATGCTAACTGGAGTGATATTACTGGGCAGAGATAAGCAATAAGGAGATTTAAAAAATAAATATTCCTCTTTCTCTCCACTGTGTATCATTTACATCCAAAGAACTTTTTTCACTTGCACATGTATATTAAATTGAACCATACTCTTCTGTTTTCTTAAGAGTGGAATTTTGTAGCACATAAGGACTGTAACTTTAATCCATTTGGAAACTAACAAAACCACTACAAGTCAGAAGAAAAAAATCTGAAGATACCTGACACTAAAGTGCTAATGCATTTCTTGGTTTTATGTGTCGAAATTTCATACTACTGTTTTATTTTCAAAAATAACTTTTCAGAGTCTTTGAAGTAGAAATAATTGCTCACTTATTAACTCTTTTCTGTCTCAGATGGTAACTAATATCATTCCTGTGTTCACTGGGATTATTATCCGAGGAAACTACAAACCCAAATGGCCACCCTCTGTACATGCAAGCACTGCTGATCTGATTGTTCTGTCAAAATGCTTCCGCATCAGCTCTTTGTGCAGCCACGGTATTAGCTTTATTCATATTTATAATGGAGAATACCAAAATAGTTTCACAAATATTTTTGAAGCACTTTTTTTTTTTAATTTTTCTTGCATCCTCTCTGTCTGTGGGATGCAGAAAATCATCAGCAGCTCAGACCTTCCAAAGAGGGATTGTGAATCTGGCTATAATAGTTGGCATCAAGAGTCTGTACTCACCCACCTGTACTGGAGAAACTGAGGAGTTATGAAACCTTGAACAACTGAGATACTGTCAGTGTTACAGGAAAATCTCTTTTCTCCCTGCTTTCAAGCCTACAGCCCAAAAGAAGGTTGAAATTCACAATCTTAGTAGTGGTAGTCTTCACAACGGGAACAACATCCTTCCCTTTGGATCTCTGTGAAGTACTCCATACTTCAAAAAACCAGACATACTATTTCACAGGCTAGCTGAAAGGCTACATAACATAGGGGGAAAAGATCATCCCAAAATACCAATCATGCTTTTATTTACAGAAAGGACTTCTGTAAATTCCATCTGTAAAACCCAACTGGTACCCAAGTCTGTTAACTTAGCTGTTACTACAGATCTACAAATCTTACAGGACTTTGTAGAGTGAGCTAAGCATTCTGATAAGAACACTTGATAAGCTCAATTTTATTGTCATTTGATGGTGCAAGAAGGTTCAAATGGCCCAAGACAACTAATATTTTTCTATTTGGGAAAGTGCAGTAAACCTCTGACAAGGTGATTACATGCTACACCTGAAGGAGGAAGCAGCAGTCTTGCAGGAGCTGTATCGTGGCTATGGTCTTACTTGTAGGAAACCTCACTTGAGTCTACCCGTCCGTAAATGCTTCCTAAAGAAATGTCTTGATTTTACTGTTCCGTTTCCAAACAAAAAAAAAGAAGGGGTGATCCTAAACAATGTCAGAAATGCACATAAAGTGGATCACATGCAAAATTAATGGTATCTAAAATTTAGTTGCATTTAGACCACCCATGAGCTCAGGAAAAGAAGGATAAACCTAAAAGTAAAGTTTGAAAATTCAAAACTAATAAAAGACAAGGCATACAATTTCAACTACTTAAATGTATTTTGAAAAGGTGCCATTTACTTGACACAAGATCCAACTGTGATTTCTAGGAAGCACACAAAGTTGACCCTGTCCCTTATATGTAGCAGCAAGTTGAAGTTCAAGGCTGCTTCAGGGAGTGTGACAGAATGTTGCTAAAAGTCTGCAAGAAAAAAAAATAACTGATGTTTAAATGACACTCTCTGACATAAGGGGAGCTACAGCAGTTCATATCACCTGGGGAAGAGAAAGTTACAGACTAAACTATTATTTCTCCTTCTAATCTCTTTGCCTCCCACCTCTTTCCCCTAAAAACTGATAATGGCACTATCATCTATTACATCAGTTATTTTCCCAAATTCATCGTGAGAGACATGACTGTCCTCTGCTAAAGGCTTTGGAGAGCAACCACCTCTGTTAAAAAAAAGCAAACAAGTTAAAAGTGGGGAGAATCCATAATCACATTCTTCTTTGGAAAGCAGAAATTTAGATAAGCAAGGTAGTTAACAGCTCAGTTAACCCATTCCAGTTAGTGTAATCAATTCACATGTGCTAAGTGAATTAAATTCACTTTTTAATCAAGGTTAAATTAAGGTAAAGAAAAAGTAGTGTCACTATTAGAGCATTTTCATCCTATTTTCTAGGACTCTTAGATGATTAAAATTCATTTTGGAATTTGGGGATTATACCTTGGTTCTCCAAGATTAAAGAAAATAGAGAAACTATATTAACATCTTTTTTAATATTGAAGAAAACCTTGCAGCAACATTTCCTGCAATGGCGTATGACTGTTATTTCACACTTTATTTACTTCAGAATCCTCAGAAGGACACCATATGGTGGTGATAATTTACTGTACTTGAGCGTCTCAGTTTGAGTCACATACTTCCTCCACTGAGATTTCAATTGCTGGCTGAAGCTGTACTGCAGTTACCTGTGAAAAGTCTTTCTAGAAAAGAGATTTTCCCCTGGCTCTTGTACATATCTTTTTGAACTCTTTAATGCCTTTGTTAATTGCTCTTGCTTTCTCTTCTTTTTTTCTTTCTAGATTCTGAGATTTCTTCCTTGTAGTATCTTTTCCTGAAGCTTCTTAGATCACAATAATTTCTTGTATATGTCACATCAAGTCCTTTCTAATAAGTTCTGCACATTATTTTATGTTATTCCCAGTGGGATTCTGAATAGGCCTTGTGCTGCATCTTGGCAGGTTGTCTTAAGCAGATTTATGGGGGTTTTTCTTACAGCCATGTAGTTAAGAAAACATGGTGACATCTTTTCATTTCATTGGCTTCCACATTCTGTTTTCCTGCAGAATCCTCCAGAATCATATTAATACAAGCTGTTTGGTTTAAGAAAGTAAAGCCAATTTTATCCATGACTGGAAAACCGTACAAAAATGTAAGGAGTCTATTAGCACTGTCTGAGAGGAAGTCATTAGTTCAGTATGAAAACAAGAGGACAAAATCTTCCAGGTTAGAATTCCAGATGAGAATTACTTGAAGTGCTATATGCTGCAAATTAAGGAATCAGTTTCAATCTGTGTCTTTGGGCAACTTGTTGGTAGCTTCAAGTGGTAAAAATTATGTCTGTTTGTTATGGACTGGTGGTCATCTCTCTGACCACGTGTCCAAACACTTTTTACTGTTGCTGCACTTTTCTTTTTACCCTTATAGATTGTGTCTGGAATTCACAGAACAGCTGGAATCACACTTCTATATCCCCACAAGACCTAACAACAATCCGATGTGAAAAAATGTTCAGTACCTACATAAGCATATTCAATGCTTTGTTTTATCCCTCTTAGGAAGGAGAGTGTACACATAGTGTCATTAAGGGTTACACATTTGACTTCACTGGAATTGAATAATCTCCTTCAAAATAACTTCTATCTATTCATGAGTTTTAAATAAATTCCATGCCATTTGTTATGTGTTTTGAATTGGTCTGAAGGATAATGCCCATTTAGCATTAAAAAACTCAAAACCAAACTGTAACATTAATTGCCTGTAAAGTTATTCTCCCTCCTTTAAACAAGAAAGAGACTTAGAAGCACAGGGAATAGTCCCATAGTCCCTAAAAGCAAACTCTGTTCTAGCAAGAAGAAACTGTACTGGACTGGGAGTTAGGAGAAAGACATTAATTTTGTTTAAATTATGTTCTCTTTCTTTACAGAACATTTCTGCTAAAGCTCTGCAGAAATATTTGAATTTAGATTTGTGGATCCTGCAATCTGAATAATTCTTTAAATTTCCATCTATTTATTGGTTTTAATGTCAGAAAAATTTGGTGACTATTATCTAGGAGCGCAGGTGTTATTAGAGTATTTCGGAAACTGACCATTCATTACTAATTGGTGTGAATAAATGTTTAAATAAAAATCCATTGACATGGAGCCATATTTTCCTCCACATTATATGAACACATCAAAGTAAGTGAAATATCAGTTACTACTGATATTTGGGTCTAAGAATGTATATTAGAGAAAGGAATATGGGAATCCTCCCTCCTTCTCTCACTGCCCTGATTCCCTATGTTACCAGATGATGTGATACTTTTAAGTATGGTCCTAAAGGAAAGGAGAAATGGAGGAAGTGAGAATATCTTATAACACAATCATTTCTCCTAACTGCTATATAATAGAGTCTAATAGATTAACTTTCAGCTCTATAAGGTCTTTTTAATATAATATTAACCACATCAGTAGCACCCTGCAGGACTTCAGCTCATCTCCTGCTTCTTTGCTGTAAGACTTTGCCTATGACTGACACAGCAAAGGAATTTCACATGTGATCCTAGCTCGGCAACCCTCTGGAATACTTTTTTTTTTCCCAGCTGCTCCATTAGTGGTTACACTTACATGGTTTTTCCATAATATACGACCGTTATTATGCCTGCCGAGAAAGTACCTTCTGCAGTACATACTTTCTTCAATGGCTCACAAAGAAGTACTTCTTTATCTGTTTCATTATTGAAACAGAATCCAGAAAATACCTGAGACACAATAGAAATATCCTTACTTTTCACACAGATGCACCCAGCATCCTATACTGCATGACTTGTTTTAATGTCTGTTTCTTCAACTCTTCAGCAACTCCAACTCTTCTGTGAATCTTACAGCAGTATTTGCTGACAAAGCAATGGACTTTGTCACCTTATTGTTCTCCATGCATAATTTCAGCCATTTTCACTGCAGCAAATGAAAATTGCTGAAACAACTGAACAACAGTTTCCTCAATAATATGGGCCTTTTTGTATTTTCCTATTAGGTAAGAAATTTTAGAATTTTCTTTTAAACATTTAAAATTACGTTTAGTTATGGAAAGTACTGGACAGACTATCACATGACTTTAAACATCACTTGAGGCTTGTTTTCATGTTCTGGATGCTTAAATTTTGAATGTCTTGCTATAATTGCAGATATGGCTTCATATACTGTCAATAGCAAATGTCTCAAGGCACAATATACCTCTAGAGCAAGGTTTACTATTAGTAACAGTAGCTATAAATCTGTATTTCAAATGGTCTTGATAATTTGGGGGGATTTTTTGCTTCACTTCTTGTCAGATCTGGTTTGCTCATCATAGTTGTTATCCATAATGTCACTGATGAAGAGCTCGTACTAGCAGGAGGAGAAATGTCAGCTCTGTCATTTTCTTCTTGTTCACTTCTACTGGCATTATCAGTATTATCTTGAATCTTCAGTTGCTCTGCAGGAATCTTTTTAAGCCCCTTGTCCATTTTGAAGTTTAGTGAAAATCAGATAATATAATCCATAAATCCACTTAACTTGACACATGTAAACAGTAATACATGGAATAATATGAAAGTGGATCAATGAGAGAGGATGCCACTCTCAACTCCCCAGTGCTGGGAAGTACCCCCTCTTCCCTCAGGACACTTCAGGAACCCTATGTGACTATGTGACAATGTGTACATTGCCTAAATGTACCAGTGTTAATTTGTATTCTAAACATTAGTAAAGCTTAATTCATTCCTTATTTTTTAAGATAAAAATAAAAATGATTATAAATGGAAATGTGACAATTTTCTTCCTGCACCCCGACAGACTATCTTACACATCCCTCGGTGTGCAGGCACCCCTGTTTGGAGACCTTAGCCCTGCTCCCTCTTTAGCTGGGCACAGTTCAGAGTTTGCCAGCCTACATCTGGATTGCAGCATGCATTGAAGGCAATCTCCACCCACCTGCAAAAAATGTGCACTTCAAGATACATGCCTAGCAAAAAAGACATATGCTTAAAGTGCCTGAAGTACTACTAAAGTACCTACAGTCTTCTCCCAAAACTGAAGATAGCCAATTCTATCCAGTTTTTCCACTAAAAGCAATGCCAAGATAGATCTCAAACTTCAGAGGAAAACCGTAAGATTGATTTGCACTTTGGAAATAGACTGTACAGCAAGAGACTAAATGAGCTCTAAGACAGATTAAGACAGAACTGCATCTTGATGACAGTCTGTACATGATAAATTACCTACTTAAGGAGATTTTCTAACTCCAATCTCTTTAATCTAGCAGACAAAAATACATAAAATATAGTGACTGGAAGTTAAAGATGAAATAAGACACATTTTTTAATGTGTTTCACTAGCCACTAAGACAGTGACAAAGATGATAGTGAATTTCCCAGCCTTCTGGTGTTCTTGGGCATGAATACATGGGAAACAACAGGATTATACATCTATCAATTAGGTTCTGTAGCATCTCCCCCTTAGCAAACCAAGAAATGACCTGCATTTTGACTAGATAAAACCAAACTTTCTTATTTTGAACTTCTTACTAGGATCCAGTCTAACTTCCACTCCCTCATTTATTTCTACTTCAGGGTCCACATGGTCAAAATGGTAATAAATCCCTGTAGATAATTTAAAAAGGCAAATTCATTTATATTAGCTGAAAGTAGATATTTTTAACTGTTTAAGATCTACTGATTAAAAACACTGATAACTTTCATTCACTGGCAGCAACCTGAGCAGAAAGGAATAACATGATGCCCTGGGCCTCGCTGGAATGAAGTTATGGACTCAGCTTTGTTCACAGCAGCCTGTGTGTTGCTGGGCTCTGCACTGGTGGCTAAAACAGCACTGACAACCCACCAGTGTCTTGGCTATTACTAAATCATGTTTGCACAGTGTTAAGATTTCTCTCTGTCTCCTGTCCCCCAAAATCAGTAAACTCGAAATAGGTAAGATGTTGGGAGGGGGCCCAGCCAGGACAGCTGATCCAAACTGACTGAAAGGATGTTCCCTTCCATGTGATGTCATAGTCAGCAATAGAACCTCAGGGAAAGACTGTTACTTTATACCACACAACATTGTATTAAGATCTGGAATGTAACAGGCTTTTTAAGGAAAAATACAAATTTTTAATGCCAAAACGAAATTTATCAGTCGGAATTCCTGCAAAATAGAGGGCATAATGCTGACTAAAGTCAGAAAGTACTGCATCAAAACCATGTGATGGATGCTGGCAGAATCTTAGCCTTAATAAATAAAATCCCTTTTGAAAGTTCCTTCTGTCTTGGAGACAGGTAAGAACTTTTACTTTTTGGTGCAGACATCTTCTTAAGATCTGGAATCTGAGGTCCCATAGAGTTCAGCATTTGCTTATCAAATAAATCTATTTAGTTTCCTTTTTTTTCCACAGATAAAAGTTTGCAGGTAAGTCTAGCTACAGCTGAGATTGATTTTCTTTCGTTGCATTGCTGACTGAAATGCAAACATACATACTGCGTACAACTGAAAAGACACGCATTACTTTTCCCTCCTTGAATTTCATTCTTATGTTAAGTTTTACAGGAAAGAGGTCTTTCAAGCTAATAATTGAAAACTAATGTACATTCAGTTCTTGTCTAGAGTTTTATTTTAAATTGACATAGAATTTCCACCACAGATTCAAAGGATCTGGGAGCCTTGTTTAAGGTTGGTTTTTAGTAAATGTGAATCATTTACTTCATGAATTGACACAGACTGCTTAATATTTATTCAGCAGAAGTGATGTTTCCACAAGAGAAATAAAAAGTAATCAATTTATTTTCAATTAACCCTTTTTTCTTATGCAAATATGTTATGCCTGTATTCAAACCTCGGTATGTTCCATATTTCAGGCTGATTACTGTCACTAAACTCTGATCAATGAGAATAGCTGTCACAACACAGCAGTGCTCCACTGTATTTTTCAGTAAGGGACTATAGACATTTGAGGCAGATGTCCCTTCCCCCTGCTTTATTGTTCCTGTAGCCTCACTTGTTCCCATCACCCTGTACTCTTGTGCTCTTGACTCCCCCCACCCATCATCTCACTCAGCTGCGGATCATAATCTCCCTCCCCTGTGGCTAACATTACACAAAATGAATCCCAAACACAGAGCAATTCCTGTAAGCAAAGGGAGCACCCTGGCCCTGAGAACTCAGTTACGCAGGCATGTCCTCAAACTTCACATGAGTTGCACCCTGTTAGTACTGTAAATATTTAAGAGGACCAATTCTGAATCGAGTAATCCGTTTTATCAAGACCATTCAGAATTAATCTTTACCTTTTTTTAGTCAAAAATTTGCCTAACAGTTTTGGTCAACAAAATACAGGAATCTTGCCAGAGGAAGAAAGTCTCAATCAGAGATAAATTTAAGAAAGTATTTTATAGGGAAAGAACTAAACAAGTTATGCAAAACAGCTTAAGGACACAAAATTTAAGCTAAACAAGGCAGTCAAGGTAGGGGGATTTCCTTAGTTTTGTATTTGTAGAGCTGCACAAAGGATAAGTAATTTCAAGAGAAGTAAAAATCCTAAAACAGCTAGTTTCCAGGAGCAAAGGTGTTGAGAACTTCCTGCTTTTTGCCTTTGCATTCATCCTAAAGTGTCCAGTACTCACATAAACAAAAGCATCCATGAAATCACGGGTGATGATGTCCACCAGAGAAAACTTCATACCATGGTTTTTCATTTCACCAAGCTGGACAAGCAAAGCAAAGCTGGTCTGAGGGAAAACCTCAGGACCGATTATAGAAGACTGACAAGGGTAACACAGAGCACTTGTCTGTTCCACCAGTGCACGGGCAAACACTTTTGCAATCATTAGACCTGACAGAGGCAAAACATGAGATTTTTACTAGGCTGTAGGCAAACTGGTTTTCTAGTGCATCAGAACATCATACAGCCTGGAATTAAGCAAATAAAGCTAAAGCTAAAGTGAAGAAAATGACTGGAAAACAAAATAAGAGCTAAAGGCTACAGTGCTGTGTACCATAATCAAAAGGCAATTCATATATTTCCCTCCTCCCTTTCTCCAAGGAATATCATTTCAGTGTGATGCCGACAGCCCTGCAATCTCTGGTACTGTGAGGAGCATAACTTTTCAGTGTAGACAAAGAAACATATCAGAGCTGGGAACTTCGCATGCAACACACTGCATGAGCATGGCAATTTGAATCCATGCCAGCCTAAGAGTCTGAACTCGTATGAATTCTTACATGGTTATCAGGACTGGATAAAAAAACATACAGTGAAAATCAAAACTCATATAATTTGCTGCATTTTGAAACAAGATGCAGCAAATTTCACCCTCTTATACCTTCCAGCTAGTGATTTTAATGCTGATATAAAATGTAGTTTTACAGTCTTAGAGAAGACATCTTGAAAAGACATGTGGACACTTCTTGATGAAGATGAGCAGTGATGAAAATGACTTGAAGGAAATGAAAGGCTACACTTTTCCTTGATAAAGAAGATGCAGCTGGATTCTGCACTCATTCTGTATAAAATTAGTATCTCATCTACAGAATCGCTTTAGACAGATGAAGGGTACAGTAGACCATACCTCTTCTACATGCAACCTCCAGAGGCATAAGTATCCCAGAAAGGAAGTTTTCAAGCTGGAGACATGACAAGATTCAGAAGAGTTCAGCACAAAGCAAGGGGGGAAAGTGGGCCAAGTAAGGTCTACAGAAAACATTCCTGCTTCCTTCTTAGTGACTGCAAACAAGCACTTTGTTGTGTCCTGTGCTTGAAGGCAAGAGGAACTGTGGGGGAGTATGGCTCTATCTTGAATGGGATGTTTGTTTTCTGGATGGATTCCTGCTTCTGTAGGAAGCCATGGTTTCAGCAATCACCATGAAAAGCACCACCCCTGATAACTGCAAAGCCAGAGCCTACTTCCCACACATACACTTCGACTGATGCATTTTTCTAAATACTACTGTTTACTTATTAGGAAAAGTAATTGCATCCTGGGTATGCAACTGAGATGGCTTAACAGATTCCCCTAGTCCTTGACACCTGTTTGTCCTGTCTGGAAAGCTGCACTTGATCACAGAGCATTAATTAAAGAAGCTTTGGTGTGCCTTTAGCAGTTAGGACCTGCTAATGCCATAAACTGTCTTGTCAGTCATGGTGAAGTTTGCGTTTCTCTTAGCAACCCTATTTAGATTGGGGATGTAAAACATGTGAGAACAAATCTCCACTATGTCTCTGCATGGCAAACACAGGCGCAGCACAGGCACTCCTGCTCATGCTGCATTACTAACTGTGTATACCTAAGGAATGACTAGAACAGTCCCTGCAGAAAAAAGGCCAACATCTCCTCATTTCTTATCATCCAAACACTGCCAGCTGAATGTCCATATACAGGCTGAGCTTTAAATAAGTTTTGTAAGTGAAATGTTCTCTACAACACTGTCTAATTCTGTTCTGTACTCCTCCTCCCTTTAGTACATGTGTAATTTGCAGAATGAAGTACAGGAATTCACCACCCACCTTCCTCCCTCAGAGCAGTGCAGAGCAAACATAAGCATTTCTTGTTATGCATCTGTTTCAAAGCACCTGGACATATTCCTTGTTTTTCACCTGTACCCTTCTGGAATGGGTTATGCTCCCATTTATTACAGGAGCAAAAGTACTTGGAGTTACTGCCAGAAAGTTTGCAGATGTCTGCCATGCTGATGATTAGGTCCCCGTCCTAGCAGTGGGCTGATGTGAGTTTGAATTCATTTCAGAGGATTCAAAGAGAAAGGAACAGAAAAGAGAATTTCCACTTCTTTGTCATGTTCTTGAAATAGAAACTAAAGCAAAAAAAAAAATCATCATCTGCAGAAATAGGTTTCAGAGAGAAAGCACTGACCTCCGTTCAGCCTTTGAAGTGCAAACAGTAGCACTCTGAAGTCCAGAAATTTTTTGGGGGATGCAAATTCTGCATGCATGGAAGTACATCCCCATAGCCCCAGATGAAGGCTTTAACTTCCTAGAAAAATGGCAGAATTTATAATACACAGAAATCTTAGTGCTGACTCTTGGTTACCTTTCCTAGTTCAAAATCATCTCTGATTTTGGGAATGCACCCAAAAATGATTTACCCATTACCCCATCAATTGTGTAAGGAGGAAGAACAGCTAAACTCCACAGGTTTTGAAGCTAGGGATAAAAAGCCTATATACTTTTTACAGAGATAGCTTTATGAACCTCTTGAAAGCTCCTTCACAGAAATTGCAAAGAGCTCTGGAGAAGAAGCCAAGACAGCCACTGCAACAATTTTAGTGAATTAAACTCCTATTTAAAATGTATGTGATTTAGCTTTTGACATTTACAGAAAGGGTTGACCTCAAGTTCTTTCTGACTGTATTGATTGCAGTAAAAGTTTAGAAATGTGTATGCTAGAAGTCCTCATGCATTCATTCAGGCAATACTAATACAATGCCCAAGTAGCTTGTCTGAACTAGACTAAAGAAGAGGTATTTGGCAAAAATTAAAACACCTTCAAGTGTATCTTCAATATCATAACAGTGCAATTACTATCATAAAATTTTCAATAACCAGAGTTAGATTAATTCTGTATTTTCTAGCAAAAAGAAAAAATGTATTTTTCTTAACTAAGTTCTCCATAAAATGATGGAACACTGATAAGGCAAATCAAAAATTTTCACTTGTAGAAGGAATTCACAGTTACAATCCTGATTGGATCTAAAAAAGAACAAGGAAAGGAGATTCTTGTTTAGAATAGGGTGTGTCTAAAATCCACAAGAATTCGTCACTGAAAGAGACTGCCTGGTACAACCAAAGAGTTGATACACGGATTTAAAAAACCCACATGTGGGAAGTCTCTTCATATGCTGTAGGCTGTAAAATATTTTACAGAACTAAAATTTAAATCCGCAATAAAATATTTAAGGCTACAGCTAAAATGATCCAAAGGAAGACAGTTAAAAAGGAAGAATATTTGAAACCATCACCAATGTCTTACAGTTCTGCAACAGCTGGAATCTATTTAATTAAAATCCTGGAGTATCTAGAAAGCTTACCACATGTAAAGCCTACCACACTTCATTTTCTAACTCCTGTTAACAAGATCATACAGAACTACCCTTGTGATGATCTATTTCTTTTTGTAATGGGATTTTCTCTATTCCCTGTGTCATCTATAACTTTCACAAGTTTGCAAGTTTTTCTCCCTAAAGTAATGAATTCATACAATTAAAACAAGCAGTCCCAGGGCTATTCCTTTAAAAAGAAAAAGTCACTATCAACTTCTTTATCCTAAAACTAATGATGTTTGCTGCAGTCTTCCCTCTGGTTGTGCTTATGAACTGGCTTAGAACTCCCTGCACTCATCCTATCTTCCCTGTTCTGCCCAGGTCCTGCAGGGCACTGTACCAACCAAAATAAAATTCAGCCAAGCATTAAAATCCACTGTAACAGTTCTAAGAAATCAATTAGTTACCATCTCTGACATAATTTTCCTTTAATAAAACTATGTTGTGATTTATTTATTTTATTTTTATTTATTTTATTTTTCCTGCCCTCTGCCTCCCTTTTTATTATCTCCATGCAGACGTTGCTTTTCCTGTGTCCCAAACAGACATGGCAGTCTGTGCAGCAGTCGATGGTCTTTGCTTTGTGATCCTCTGGGCACAAGGTCCAGGATAACCAGAAAACTCAGTAATCCTCTGAGAAACTTGAAGGTGCCTGCTA
The DNA here is from genome assembly GCA_013397975.1 of Machaerirhynchus nigripectus. Classification (NCBI taxonomy): domain Eukaryota; kingdom Metazoa; phylum Chordata; class Aves; order Passeriformes; family Dicruridae; genus Machaerirhynchus; species Machaerirhynchus nigripectus. Next base: position 742,110 of record VZRQ01003239.1, on the reverse strand, counting down.
CCGTCAGGCAAGGATGAGATAAGAGGAGCCATGCGAGCGTGGACCCAGAATGCTCTAGCAAATTCTAATGAACATGACCAGGTGCCCTTGACCCAAGGTGCTTAGAGCCCTCCCTGCATCCACCTTCTAATTACAGAGGGTCAAGAATCCTTTCAGCTGGTGCTCAGGACAGGCCTCTCTAAGAGCCAAGCCCAGAGCACAGCTCCTAGGGACAGCCAAGCACAGAAGATTGTGCAGAAGAGCACAAAAAAAAAAGAAATTAGATGTGGAAGAGAGACGGAGATAGGCACATAACTAAGTTCAAATCAGCATAAACACCCTCAAGTGTGGTAGTGACACAGGCTGCACAAGAGCAGGAAAGATGAAAGAGCAACAGACAAACAGACATACAGACTTCTTGGAGACACTACATTTTCAACTTCCCTGGACCCCAAGCTGCAGTGAAGGTGCAGGCTGCCCATGCCAAGTCAGTGATCTCTGGCACCAAGAGGAAAATTTTACAAATATGACAGAGATTCACTACCCTCTCAGTAGTGTAGTGAATCCTGAAGATGACTGAAATGCGCTTTCAAGCAAAGTACCTGGGTCCCCTAAAACTAACCTTAAGCCATGCAAGACCACCAGGAAGAGGTGACAAAAAATAGTAATGGGTGGCTCCTTGCTGTGGAGAACAGCAGAACCAATCTGTGGACCTGACCTATGATCTAGGGATGTTTGCTGCTTTCTGGGAACCTGGATCCAGGATGATGTTGAGAGGGTGCCAAAGCTTTTCTGACATTATTACTCCCTACTGTTCTTCCAGGTCAGTACCAGTAATACTGCCTGGAGAGTATCAAAAGTGACTTCAAGCTCTATGGGCAGTAGTCAGGGGCATAGGGGCCCAGGTGATGTTGTCCTTATTCCTGCCAGTGAGGAGAAAGGCTGTGAGGAGGAGGCAGCTGGTAATACATATCCACAACTGGTTGTGGAGCTGGTTGTAGCGAGAAGGTTTTGATTTCTACAGCTATGGAACCCTGCCTGTGGGTAAAAATTTGCTTGGGAGAGATGGGATCCTTCTCACTGAGTGGGACAAAGTTATCTTTGCCAGCAGAATGGCTGACCTGGTAAAGAGGCACTTTAAACTAGGAATGACAGAGGAGAGAGAGTTACCAGAAATGCTCTGAGACAGTGAAGGGCAGGAGGGTTGATAAGCAAAGGGCTTGGAGTGACATGACCGAAAGGGATCACAAAATCAACAAAACAAAGCTTAAGCAGCTTAAGCAGCGTGACCTCTAAAATGTAAGTAAGGATGTGCCTACAAGGCACCATTATGGAGAAATCTTCCCATCTTTTTGGGAAATCAGCATGTGGGGTGCCTCTGCAGTGCCCAATATACTAATGCTTGCAGCATGGAGAATAAACATGGTGACTTAGCTATCAGTGGGCAACTGTGGGGCTGCCGTTTTACGGGGCTCACAGATGAGGTCAGATGGATCGTGTAACTTGAGTGATGCAATGGAGGGATACAGGGTCCTTTGGAAGGAGGGGAGGAAAATGAGGAGGTGGGGTTGCCCTTTATGAGGCAGAACAGCTGGACTATATGGAGCTCTTCCTAGGGATGGATAATGAGCCAACTGAGATCCTGTGGAAAATTATTGAGCACACCAATGAAGGTGATACTGTATTGGGTCAATAATCTTCAGTCAATCATGGTGACTGGGAGAAGTGCCTGAAGCACTTCTGGAGGAAGCACTTTTTGGAGGAAAAGAATTGTCAGGGAACTACAGGCCATTCAACCTCACATCAATCCTTGTCGAGGTGAAGGAGCATATTGTCTACCTAGACTTCAGCAAGGCTTTTGACATTGTCCATGAGATTCTCATAGAGTAAATAGAGTATGAGCTGGACAAGTGGACAGTGGGGTAAATTGGAAGCTGTCCTAAATGGCTGTGCCCAGTGGCATGAGGTCTAGTTGCAGCCCAGAAGGTAGCAATGTGCCCCAGGGGTCAGTACTAGCTCCACTCCTGTTCAACACCTTCGTTAATTATTCGGATGATGGAAGAGAGGGTACCCTCAGCAAGGTTGCTGATGACACATAACTGGGATGAGGGACTGATACACAACAGGGTCATACTGCCCTGGGCTAACAAGAACCTCATGCTCAACAAGGGGAAGTGCAAAGTCCTGGGCTGGGAAGGAACAACAACATGCACCAATATATGCTGGACCTTCCCAGTGGAAAGCAGTTTGGTGAAAACGTTCCTGATAGACACCAGGTTGAAGTGAGCCAGCAACGGGCCCTTGTGGCCAGTAAAGCTAATTCTTTTGGGCTGCATGAAGAAGGGTTGTCACAGTGGGTAGGGGGAAGTGATCCTTCTCCTCTACTACTCCTTCTCCTCTACTCCATGCATGAGCTCACTGCTCAGGTTCAGTTCTTGGCTTCTCAATACAAGAGACATGGGCACACTGGAGAGAGACCAGAGAAGGGCCATGAAGGTGACTAAGACACTGGAGCGTCTCTCCTATGAGGAAAGGTTGAGAGATTTGGGACTTTTCAACATGAAGAAGAGAAAGTTTGGTGGGAAATCTCATCAATGTATATTAATACATTAATATATACATTTATATATATTAATACAATAGGTTTACAGAGGATGAAGCAAGGCTTCTTTCAGTGGTGCCCAGTGACAAGATCAGAGTCAATAGGCATAACTTGAAACCTAGGAAGTACCATCTGAACATCAGGAAAGGCTTTGTAACTGCGGGAATCACCAGCCACTGGCACAAGTTGCCCAGGGAGGCTGTGCAGTCTTCATCTGCGAAGGTTCTAAAAGGCTGTCTGTACATAGTCACTTGTAATTACTATTTACAATTGTCACCTAAAAATGACCCCCCACTCTGTAGCTGAATGTACACAGAGCATTTCCTATGAAGAGGGAAAAACCTGAGATAAGGTTCTATCTCCCTGATTTGTCCTCATTTCCTATATCATAATCTTATGACCTTCCCATAATCTCATGGCTTCTAAATATTTATCTGCACCCAGAAAAATCATACTAGATCTAGTCTTCAGTTTCCCTTTTATTAGTAGAAGTCACTTTCAGAGATTGCCTTTCTGTGAATATCTTAATGTATTTACTTGAATTATAGGAAAGCATAGTTGTAAGACAGAGTGGAGGAATTCATTCTTCTCTGCAACGTCAAGAAAACCTGAATTAAATTGTTCCTAAGATTTGGCTACAGAAATCAGCCAAGAATTGGGAATAAGGCAGTATGAAGGAAGATCTCAGGCACATGACACCTTAGAAAAGAGTAAACATTAGGAAGAGATAGTTTTTAAGAGTTTTATAGTTAAACAATTACATTTATAATGTCTCAGTTTTCCTGCTCTCAATCTCTTCTCTTCATGCTTTTTCCCATATTTTCCTTTTACTGCCTTGTGTGTCTCTCTAATCTTTTTCTTTTCTTTTTTACTGTTCAAAGTTGAAGGTAGGGCACTCCTTCTAGGATAAAATTACTGTGTACTATTCAGAGCTCCAAGATTAAACATTTATGTTATCTGGTATATTGGAGGCTTGCAAGCTCATTCATGGCCAAAAAATAATGTTTTTCTTGCTGCCCTAAAACCTCTTGCCAACTGTGCTGGAGAGTGGAAAGCTCTGCTCTTCTTTTTGATCCTCAGAAGCCAAACCTAAGAAGTCAAAAAGCGTAATCACACCTTGAAGTCTACATAACTTATACCTACAGCCATCAAAAACTGGTGTCTCAAGCTTGTTTTCTGGCTGAAATTTGAAACGTCAATAGATATCTCATTTATTTTCCCTGCCTAACCACTCTTAGCCCCACAATAACTCTCTAATTGCCTCTGCTTACCCAGTGAATTCTTACCAGAACCGACCACTAATTCAGATGCAAGTTTGCAGTGACAAAGCAAGGCTACAATAAATACAATTCTAGATTAATAATACCTCTACCCTGCTTTCTCTACAGCAACAGACATATACTATGTTGAGAAGACTTATTGTTAGCTGCTTTTATTGGGAACAATTTTATTTTTTCTAGTATTACATTTTCTAGGATGAGACTTGGAATTTAGAGATACTAAATTCTTTAAGCTTAGGTAAAATGGACCCTGATGGCCTGCTGATTTTCACAGATGTTGCATTGTCAGTGTGCAAAATGCAACACAATTTAAAAAAATCCTTAGTGTTCACCATGTCCACCAGAAAAAAAGCTTTTTTGTCCACTTACAAGGTTTGTTTCTCTTAAGTTTTTGTCACCAACATATTTTTAGGTTATTGAACTCAGTGAAGACTGTGACAGAGTCACAAGAGAGAATATTTTATCTTGATATTGTTAATCTATTTCATTAGCTTACTGCACACTTCTCATTTCTTCTACCTTTTTGAAATGCCACCTACACTGATAAAATTACATTAGGAGTTCTCAATATTTCCAGGAAGAAGCAGAGAAATCACATAAGGAGACGACTAGTAAGAAGTAGAGAAAAACAAAGATTCACTTGAGATGAACAGAATTCAACTTGTTTTAAAAACAACCCCAGACAAGTTCTTCAGTGGGAGGAAAATATATACATTTGTAAAAATCTAGAAATATCACGAATGTGCTATCAAATGTAAAGTTAAAATGCAGTTTCACTGAATTTCAACATGAGATGATTGCAAAAAGAAGTAACTGAAGCCAGTCTATAGGAAGTGCCCTATCACAAAACAAGGAAACCCTCCTAATGTACCAGTGCAATCAAGTGCCAACCTGCAGTTTGAAACATACTATGAATAAAAATGTACATAAATAAAATGAAAAAAATGGAGGAAATAACAGAAAAATACTGAAGCAAGGTAAACTAGAATTACTCATAAGCAAATAAAACATTATCAGAAAACCAGTACAATTATACATTTCTCTGTTTCCCAGTCATATTCTGTAGCCTTTACATCTTCAATACTGGTGGCTTCCGAAAATTTTGACTTACTGATAGTTAGGTATAACTTCATTCTCATGACTCTTCCCACTGAAGCATGAAATACAGCAAACAACAAACCACAGGAATATTGCTTGGTTTGCCTAATTCAAAATACAATCCCAAACATGTAGTGCCAGGCAGCAGTTAAATTTGAGGCACCAACCACTGCATAATCTTCAATCATCTGAAAGCTCATCTGTGAATCAGAAACAGGGCATAGCCAGGCCTTTTCTGAAAACTGTGTGCTGAAAATGGTGTTACGGTTTAGGAATGTTATTTGGCAATTTAGTGCTTCCAAGGAAACCATGAGCCTCTGGCTCACACCCTCTTCCCCCCTCCCCCTTCCCTGTGGTGGAATTGAGGGGAGAGTCAGAGGCACAAAAGGTGAAGATCACGGGATAAGAACAATTTACTGGAAACAGCAATGAGATAAGACAATGAACTGTGACAGCAGCAATACTAATGACAGAGGGTACAAGAAAGAGGTGAACAATTCACATGGAAAACTGCTCCCTCCACCAGGCTATGCTGAGCTTCAAGGGACCCCTTCTCCCTCGAAGACACTCCCTTGCCCCAGCAATGAAGTGAGGTGGTATAGAAAAACTTCTGGGTCCTGGCCGTGCCCCCTCCTGGATACACCAAAAATTAACCCTGTCCTGCCTGGAACCAGGACAAACAGCTATAACTCTTCAGGGCTGAACACTAAAGCTAGCCTGGCTTTGAGCGGCAGGTTGGACAAGAGACCTCCAAGGTCTTTTCCAACCTAAATTAACCTACAGTTACGTATCACAGCAAACACTTTGAGCTGAAAATCCCAAAAATATTTTGTAACCTCATTTATAAATCTTTGCCCCAGAATTAACTTTTGAAACAGAATCTTATCCCAGAGGATGAAAACAGGGCAGCCATCCATAAAATCTAGGACACAGAACCACAGTAGGTATGAACTTGTCCTAGTTAAGTAACAGAACTGATAGTGTACATTATTCTTATACAAAGTCAGCTTACACAATTTAAATGTTAACCCAATGGAAAGGATATTTATGGTTGTACAAACAGACATGAATTATTCACAACAGATGCTAACAGTGAGCTGAACTATTGGCAGCCATAGAATACAGGTCACTTGAAAAGTCATATTCCTTGAATCCAAGTACTGCCAAGAAAGGGAGCCTCAAGCCACACTAGCAGTATAAGATGTACAGATATTGCCCATGTGCTTTAAGAACTGAAAGCACAATAGCGTAAAATTCTCCATTCTCTCTACCTACCCTTTGTCTCTCTGTGTGACCTGGAGAATAAGGAAGAGATAACATTTTTTAATAAGAAAGAGGAGATTTTTCACCAAGAAAGAGGAAATAGGTGATAATCTGTAGTCTTGGCAGAAAGGAAACAACTGAAATAGAAGCAAGAAATCCTCTGTGATCTTGGCCCTCAGAGATAAATTGGAGTAAGACTGATAAACTAAGCAATTGAGACAGCTGTCTCATTACAAGGCAAAGTAAACCAAAAGACAGCTTGATAACTCTGAGGGGCAGCTAACTTGCAGGCAAGTTAGGTGAGCTTTAATTATTCATGAGATAAGATAAAGTACAAATTGCAGAGGGACAGGAGACTGTGATCTAGCTAAGGAAAACAAGTCATCAGCCCAAAAATCCCTGAAGTTAGATGGCAGGTAAAGAGATGCAATCAGGGTTCCTGTGGACTAAACTACACAGGTATGAAGTTGCTATGCAAAAACAAGAAGGAGTGTCTATCCCCCCACGTGTTTATGTGGAAGGACCACTGGAGGAAATTTAGATAGATACCCAAACTGTTCTAGATAAAAAAAAAAAAAGAGACAGAGATCAGTCAAACTGTTACAGTCTTTCTGGGAGATGGAAAAATGAGACAACTGCTCTGTCTTGCTGCTAAGAGTAAAACCACCTGAGTTATTACATAGGTTTCTCAAAAGATCCCATTAATTTGTTTCTGCTTATTTTATTTTGCACGAGAGTGAGAGATGACATTCAGTTACTTCTGCTATAATGGCTTGTAATTTATTTTCATTATAGATAAGGCCATTCACATCCCAAGCTCGGTGGCATTTTACAACAGAGAGAGGAGTTTTAGATGCTGTTCAACTATTCTGTCACTTTCAAAAAAAATGTCAGAAGAATAGTTTTGCCTGATGTTACTTTAGAGGGAAAGTTAAAGTTTCAGTTGATGTATAGACTTATACCAGCACCTGAGGGTCACTAACAGACCGTGATGGTCTTTCCTCTGGGGCCTCTACCAGCCTTTAGTCCTGTGTCTTCAGTCTCTGCCATACACCTGTCCAGCAGTCACTAGACCTGACCCTAGACTGTGGACTGATTTGCCAGCTTGGCCTTGGACCTGCTTCATTGTCATGGACTTACGTGCCTGAGGATCTGCACACTTGGCTGCTTCTGGCCTCGAACCCTGGGTATGCCCTCCTCTCTTGCAGCAGGACTGGGCTCTGCCCAGCCATCGCATGCTCTCCTGCTTTACTGCTGGTGGCTCCCATCCCTCACTGCTCCCAGACAGCAAATTAATTACTTCCTGCAGTTTTTCCTGTGCTTTCACTGTCTGCCCAGGGAAGGGAGAATCTCTACATGGAGCTGAAAAAGGAAGGATTGAGCTCCAATCATTTTGAAGACACAGGACTGAACATGCTGCACAAAAATCCCTGCAATTCAAGGAAGCTTTGACTGAATCTTGCATTACCTGAAAGCTGTAATGAATCACAGTAAATTGAGTTCGCAGACACAGAAGGTTGTTGCTTACCTTTCAAGAGAAATGGAAAGACTTTGCACTCAAGTGCAGCACTCTTGCAAACCCTTGAAAGATGCAGTTTTAGAACTTCTTAAGTGACCCTGACAGACAGGAAGTCACTCCTGCTGTCCCAAAGGAAGACCAAGAATCCCTATGTGGTGTTTGTTTAGTCTTATCCTAAAAAACCTTACACAACAGAAGTTCAACAATCCACCCTTTCTATTTGACTTTTTTTTTCTTCCAGTCTTTCTCATTAAAAATGTTTCCAAGTGGCCCAAAGCTTTTTACAGACTTCTCTGACCTACTTCCTTCTTGAAGATGATACTAGAGCTGATGTTTCAACTTCCATCTAATGAACACTAAGTAGATTTACAGTTTACTCCATGTGTCTTAAGGGTCAATATTACATTACATCAGGGTCGTGCAATGAGAGCTCTTTGCTTCTTTTCTACTTTTTACAATAAGTCAGGCAGTTTAAACATCTTGCCCATTACTCAATTTGTGATTCATTGTAGTGCTTTCCATATCTCTCTCTGGAGATCTGCTGCTTATGTAGCCATTCTGCACTTCTTCACTTAAATACTGTTTTTATTAAAACCTTTATAAATGTGCTGGGTTTAGCTGGGGTGGTTTTCTTCACAGGGTCTAGTATGGGGCTGTGTTTTGGATTTGTGCTGAAGACAGGGTTGATACTATAGAGGTGGTTTTGTCATGCCTGAGCAGGGCTTGCACAGAGCCGAGGCCTTTTCTGCTTTTCATACTGCACTGCTGGCAAGGGGCTAGGGTTGCATGGGAGGTTGGGAGGAGACACAGCTGGAACAGGCCTCCACGACCAAAGGGATATTCCAGACCATACGGCATCATGCTCAGTATATGAAGCACGGGAAGAAGGAGGAAGGGGGGGATGTTTGCAGTGATGGCATTTGTCTTCCCAAGTAGCTGCTATGTGTGATGAGGCCCTGCATCTCTTGAAGATGGCTGAACACCCGCCTGCCCGTGAGAAGCGATGAACTAATTCCTTGTGTTGCTTTGCTTGTGCACATGGCTTTTGCTTTCCCTGTGAGTCTGTCTTTATCTCAATCCCTGTGTTTTCTGGCTTTTACCCTTCCGATTCTCTCCCCAAACCTGCTCACAGAGGAGTGACCAAGCAGTTGTGTGATGTGAGGCTGCTGGCTGGGTTAAACCAGTATCAATATAATTCTGAAACTTAATCCTGTCCTCTGCAAAGTACTTGCAGCTTTTCCCAAGTAGGTATGAACTGCAATTTAATTAACATTTTCTCTATCATACTATCTAGAGAAAACTTTATCTCTTTCTAGAGAATACCACTCGACAGAATCTCATCCTTCTTGTTTGACAGTATACCACTGATAACTACTCACTGAAATTATTTCCAAGACAGAGAAGGGTAAAGCACACTATACTTTTTTGGTTACTTTTTGCTTTGGCGTTTTTTTTTTTAAATCAAATATTCAACTGACCTGATGTCAATTAACTTTTGTGGCAGGAATATTGGTTAGAGACTAGACTGCTCTTACAGTATCTTCACCAAGATTCTTTTCCTACTTTTCTTTAGGAGCACTTTTAACATTTGATAAGTCATAAAATATCACACATCACCTATCACACCTCCTTGAGACCTGTTAACTTGTCATAGAGGGAAATCAGATTGCTGTACATGATTTTTTCTTGACAAATAAATTTTTACCATTGTTTAGCATCTTTTTATCTCCCGTGTGATTCCAAACAGATTATCTGCTCAAGTGTCTTTCCAGGAATCAAATTTAGCCTGACTGGCCTATAATTCCCTGGACCTTTGTGTGTTTTCTGGAAAGACAGACACAAAGGTTTCTTCCCTCCCCTACAATTCATTTACTTTTTATCCTTTAATTCTCAAAGCTCATAAAGGAAGAGTCTAAGATTTCTAAAGAATTCCGTAGTGAATTAATTGTGCCAGACAATTTGAAAATATCTGACTCATCTAAGATGACTCTAACCTTTTCTTATCCCTCTTCCCTAGTTTTAATTATGCTAGTCTTCAGAGCACAGTTAGCCTTTTTTAAATTCAGTGCTGAGGAAGAAAAAAATTCCCAACAACCAAACAACCAGGTATGCATCTGTTAGTTTTACCTCTCTGATAATGAAGTGGCCAACTACTTTCCTTGTCTTGCTCTGATTCATTACATGTAAGAGGTTTTCTTTTACTCTATTGTTAAGAACATGCTTAAAGGCACTTAGTCCATACTGTATTGCAATTTCTATGACCAAAATGTTGCTCGGGGTGAAACTTGAAAGATCTCTGGGGTGCATGGTATGTGATCTTACTAGTTCTGGGGGCTTCAGACATTTTTGGCTCAGTAAGCTCCTCCAATATTTTCAGCCATAGACTTACTGGATTTTGTTCCTCAGTGTTCAGACTGATGCTTACAATAAATCACAACACAAAAGGAACATGAAGAAATTGGATTTATTCTCCCTTTAAGTGAAGCAGAGTCAGGATACAAGCCTCCCTCAAAAACATATGCTTTTGCAAATCAAAGAGTATAAAGGAACCTTTGCACTTGGGTGCAGCGATCTTGGGTGTAAAAAACAGGCATGTGAAAGCATGGGTAGCTTTCATTACAGACACTTAAGTAAACCCCAGAAGGGAATTAAGCTTATTCAGTACAGTAAATATGACCTACTAAGAGAAAGCCAAATAGGACTGAAACAGTGGGACTGTTTCTTTTTCCTTAATTGCTATTAATAAAGGAACTAGCTCCTTAGAAGTTTGATATTAGTATCCTTCTGTGTGTACTAGAAATTATGCAAATCTTACCTCAGAGAACCTTTGTACATCCTGGGTTAAAGTTCCTACTCTCTTCCAATGATAATGTTTGAGTAACTTCAAAATTGCTGGATTCACTGCATTATCAGATGGCACTGTCCGGAAGAAATAAGGATACTTTTTCTTATCAGCCAACTCTGGAGTTGTTGCTGCAAATGAAAGCTGTAATAAAATCAAAGAACAAAAAAATGAAAGTTACTATAAGTCTTTTAGCAGTCAGTAAAAAAAACTTTGCTTTTCTCAGTGCAACAAGACACTAAGAACCTGTGCATTGCTGTCATGTAGAGAAGTTTCATCATCATACAGCTTGAAAGTCCTACCAGTACCATTTACTTTTGAAGAGATTTTTGAAATATTTTAGCTCTGTAAACCACCTGCTACAAAATTACACTAGAGAATCTTAAAAGTCAGTGATGTAAAATCCTCTGTTTAAAATCATGCATCTTACACACTGCACAGAGCAGTAAGGCCTAAGGGAGTAAATCTCTATGATGAATTCCCCATCAATTTCTCTTCATAAAAGTTGAGAATACCTCCAAGAGAATATTATATTCTCAAAGTCTTATATATCTTAAGTTAGTGGGTGAACCTCTAGCAGTACTTTTTCCTATCTTCAGGTAGTAAAACTGCTCCAGGTAACAGAAAAAGAGAAAACCATTATGTTAGCCAAGGCTGCAACTCAGAAGTTTACTTGGGTCCCAGTTTCCTACACTGAAGCAGCCCCCCGTGGTTTGTGTTAAGAAAGAGGATTCAATCGCTAAAACACTGGAATTTGTTCACTGTTTGAAAATGCTTATAACAAAAGAAAAGAGGAAACCTTTAAAAACACACAAAAAAAACCAGAAAACTTCACTGAATTCTTCTGTCCAAGTTAAAGGTGGCATTATTTTTGCGACTGTTTTTCAGACAGTGTTTTGAAGAGAATGCCTGCACATTCACTTTTTGAATACACTTCTACTGCAAAGATACTTCTGGTCATTCCCTCCAGTTCTTTGTGGGCCATTAGGAATGTGCTTCTCAAGCGTTTTTCAGCCAGGAATTTTGGTTGAGGGGTTCCTACAGTGCTGTTTTAATGCAAATTTGTTTGACGGACAAAAAATAAGCTCCCTAATACAGTTATTTAAAGTCTTTCAAACTCAATAGAGAGTCAGAAAATGTATGTGAATTCAAGACTGTATAAATATAGAGCAAACATAGCTTTAAGTTTGCACTTCTTAAATCAAGCATTCAGTATATTTGGGTTAGATGAGATTTTTTGAAATTCAGAATAGACGAGTTTAATCTGAAAAAAACAGCTCAAGTCTTTTCTTCATGTTTATAAAAATCTAGGTTTAGCCTGTCAGAGACAGGACTTATTCTCTGCCTGATTTTAGACTCACAAAGAATGTACTGCATTGGTATAATGGCCTGAATATAGTTTGTTTTCCTAATCAAAAGAAATCTAAACAACTTCAAGTGTGCATAACCTGGACAGTTTACAGTACACCATTCAAAATAGAAGAGTCTTTCTCTTCACTGGTCAGGAGATAGTGAATACTGTAATTGCCATGTAATTCTGAGGTAAAGCATTTTTAATATAGCAACCGATCTTTTACTAGATTTCATTTAAAAAGGTGCAATATGAAGTGCTATGCTATATTGTCATCTTGATTTTCCAAAGCCATTCCCATAAGGAAAGAAGAATGAACACCTGCCAGGTAGACCTAGACCCAGCTTTTCTGTTTAGCCCGGTAGTGCTGAACATCATGCATTTACTGCACAATGAAGGTGGAAATAAGGATCTATACCTCTGACTGAAAAAGACAGAACATTTGACATTAGAAATCCAACATGAAGAGGAATACCTCTCAGCAGCCCAGCTGCTTGCAGCCTGCTGACTGCAAAGGACTTGCTTTTCAAGTTATTATGGTTTTGGATCAAACATAATTCGATTGATCCTTAAGAAAAAGAAGCGAAGAGCACCGCTGAAGTAACAGTAGTGGCAAGAAACATCAGCAAGGATCACTTAGCTCGGGTTCATAGATTGAATGGCAAATTTTTATGATCGGTAGTACAAAGCTCCATAGTAATGAGAAGCATCTCTATATACGTGAGCTGGCTTTAGGATGAAGATCTGTGATATAAGCAAGACAATTCAAAACCATCCTTTGTGATTTTTTAGTGACTTAAAGGGCCTAAATTAGTATCCTAATTGCTCAAATTTCCTTAGAAACAATGAAGCAAAACCTTACCCCTCTTCATTGCTTACAGAAAGATGAAGTCTCATAACAGATTTCTCAGCCATGTGAGGTGAGATGAGATGAATACAGGTTTGTGTAAAACTAATGACACCTGAATTGCAAAAGAACAGTCCTCTTCATTTTCTTTTTAAATAAAGGATTTATTAAAATAAAAAATGGGAAAATTTCATGCTCAAACAATTCTCAGATTGTAGGATACATTCAGAGGTCTTTCTTTCAAGAATCACATATAACACGGTTGGTCTCATTCTGCATCACTTTGACATTTAATAAGACACTCATAAGACATGGAAAAATACCCTGAAAAAGTTAAATAATTGAAAATATTTAACTTTTCATAAAACCATCTCTGTAAGAGTGTGGGACAGGCAACAAAAAAATCACCAACACTCAATATTCTGCTTTGAGAGGACAAGGAGGAAAAATGGAAAAAAGCCTCATTATGTTCTAAAAAGTGGTAATAAAAAGATCATGTTAAGAAATGAACTGACATAAGGCAGACTTGCTGGAAAAGCATGTGAGATAGCACAGCTATACGGAAATACCAGGAAAATACTCATAACAAAAACTTTTTTTAATGTGATAAAGCAAATAAGACCACAACACAGTCCACCCATACATACATTTAGATGATACAACTCCTGATAACTGAACATTAATCCTCTGTATTTTAGAGCTTGTTTATGGATGACTGATTTGAAACTTGCATATTGAAAGGCAAACTTTTCATAGATTCTTCACTTCATTCTACAGGATTGAAAGCCATTCTACTTTTTGTTACAGTTTTTATAACTTTCGGTTATTTAGCCAAAAGTCTGGATGAATGGCAATCATATTGCTCAAATAATTTTTTGCAAAACACAAAAGTTTGATTTTTCTCATTACTGCATTTTCAAGGTATACATATTCATGCACTGCTAAATTTTTTTACAGGTGTTTATACTTGCCTCTCCACGTTCAGGAGGAGTGAGAGATAGTTATATGCAGGATTATAACTCAGCAATAAATGCCTGTGGGGTGTATGATGTCATTCTTTCACAGGAAATTATTTTACATAACTGCTAAGAAGTTAAGGCCAAAAGCCAAACTTCAAGAAAGGATGAATGAAAGGGGAAAAAAAAAGTTTTTTCAAGTTGTTGTAAAGCAGAAGACACAGTGGACAGCTACCAGGTGATACATCGTTAACTGTGCGTGTGGTGTTTGTGCGTGTGCCTACATAAACAGGCTCTGTGCATATGTGTATGTAGATCCAGAGGAAAAAACCCATTCATATATATAATAATTATACATATCTGTTTGAATACTGCCAGAAAAACCTGCAGCTACTTCCTAGATTATCTCTGAGGAATCTTTCTTTAGAATGTCTTTAGAATATCTGCTTCCACTTTATGAGGAACCGGATCTGAACTTCATATGAGTGTATACAGGGAAACATAAGCTGTGACTCAGATGGGAATTCCTGAAATGAAACAGTATAAAACTTTGGAACAGAAAATAAGATAATATTTACCATTCAAGTAAATATAGTACCAAATGACAACCAAACAGACCAGGGTATTGGATAGACTTTGGTGGACTGTTGAAAAACTGAAAAATATACAGAAGGATTTTATTAAGGAAGTTTTGGGGTCCAGGCATATGTGTTGATGAATTAAATTTTCCCAAGAAAGACGATACTTTTTGAAAACGTTAATTTAGTTGAAAATCCACACATTTTCATGGAAGTTTTGTCATCAACACTAGATAGTGAGATGAAAGCAAAAGGAAGTTAAAGTGTTGAAAGAAACAGTTCTGCAGAAGGGGAGTAAAAGGTAGCTTCATAATCCTATATGAGGTTTAAAGGAGGTGTGGTAGATTGAACAACAAATAGTTGAAAGCACTGAAGTGCTTTCAAGTGCTTCTGCTTAAGGAAGTAGTGGTGCATTCACCTAAAGAAAATCGGTACAGAAGCAGGATTGGTAAGATGATAAGGTCTACTATTCATTTAAGAAAATGGGATGCAGCGCTAAAGAAATAAATGGGAAAAACTGAGTTATGTAAGAAAGGACAGATATTGTTAGAAAGCTGAAACAAAATTAGAAAATGAAACAACACTATATATCCCATGTATATGTCCCATATGAGTCCAGAAGTTGGAAGCCGGTAGGCTGAATGAAGCCACACTGTTGTCCCATGTACTGCAGAAAGAAAGGAAGCCATCAGAAATGGCAAGTAATCTTCTTCTGTTCAGTTGTTTTACAATCTCTAGGAAGCATTTATGTTTAATTTTTGTCACTGCAGACGGGTACTGAAGTCTGGAAAAAATGAAAGAGCAGAACTATCCCTGGCTAAACAGTCACCTCATCTAAGGCAACAGATCTAGTTAAGACTCACGTTTGTTTAAATGGACTGCATCAGCTACAGTAAATCAGTAACAGAAACCCTTAGCAAAGTTATTGTAGATCCGAATGTGTAGACCCCAGCTGAGTCTGACCCAAGCCGAAAGGACCCGAGTGGAGCTGGGTGGAGCACTCAAAAGCGGTGACGCCAGTGCCAGCAGCAGCTGTGCAGAATCAGTCCAGTGCCTGACGTAGCAGCGTGGCTCGATGTGGACAATCTAGCTTTCGGGGCCTGTCCATTGTTTTTCCGTTTCTGGCTCAGGGATGGGGAGAGCACTGTGGGGAGCGCCTTCCGTCCTGTCTTTGTCTGGGGAAACCACATGGCGCTCTGTGCGGGAGCGGCCGCCACCGTGTCTCTTCCCGGCAGCCATGCAGGACTACATCCAGGTGGTGAACACATTTTTGTGTGTAAAGTACCCTCTCGTCTTGCATACTTTTGTTATTGATATTGCTGCTGTTACTGGGCTTTTCTTAGTCCATGGCTGTTTACTTTCGGGAAATCGTTATCTCAACCCATGGTCTCTGCCTTTGTCCCTCTCCTGCCAAAGAGGGTGGGGTGGACAGGAAGTGTTTGGTTGGAGTTTGATTTCTACACACTGTGTTTATTGAGTATGATACAATGGAGGGGAAAAAGAAAAGGAAAAAAAAGCGCCTTCAGGTAACAGGGTAACATCCCTTGAAAAAAAATGTCATCTGCTAAGAGAACTGATTCATATTTGCAAATGGGGGAAATCAGCTTATTGAGCACCAGCGAGAACAGCTTAGTTTTTCCTAGGTTTCTGCACCAGGCTTCTACAAGTATTTTATTAATGACTGCTAGAAATTTAAATGTGCTTCTGTTGCTGCAAAACTAATCCTGATGGAGAAGGTTTTATATATGGCAGATATCATCTTTATTTCCTGCACCTTTTCTAGAAAGCTAAGTTATCCTGATAAATCAGCATTGCTAAACAGGATATAAACTGCTGGTCCAACTGATTGGTGCTAACATTTATCATCATAACTAAAGATTGCATGTCATGTATGCTTGGATAGGAAGCAATATTTTCTGCAAAAAAGGGAAATCGCAAATAATTCTTTCCAAAAAAAGGGCAGAATGTCAGAAAGCTCTGCAGAAAATACTCTTACAATGGTACAGGATTACACACACAGAATCTTGTCATAGGAAAATAACAAGGACAAAACTCAGAAAGATGATAATTTTCAGCAATGTGTACTTGTGACACCACACACCACTCCTTTGTGTGCCTTGCCAGGAGCTCTAATGCTTTGACAAGCCTGTGCCAACAATAATGATACTCAAGTGCAAGCATGTGATGACTTGATGGTCCCAGGAGCTAGAAGGACCAGAATGGAAGCTAATGAATAATGAAGAGTTAAAAGATTTGCCTGCTGCAACTCTTGAGATAGCATTGGATGAACACTCTTAACCCAGAGACAGAGAACAGACTGAAGCATAACAAACTGCATTTTTAATGGATGGTAATTATAAAATATAAATATTTAGGTTAAATGTTAATTCACAGTAACCTTACTATACAAACCAACTTAACCAGATGTGCAAACTACCACTGAACCTGATCTTGCCACTAGCAAAGTTATGAATAAATTTTAATATCATACAGTACTTGAAATAAGAAAAAAATTATATTTACTGTAGAAGAATATTAAAGAGAACCTTAAATACATGATAGCACGTATAATAAGAAAAGGGATATATTAGACTGCCTTTTGCCACCTCAATGCACAAAATGTATCATCTAATCAGCTTTGATGGATGACTTAGAGGAAGGGCATGTGGAAGTAACATTACAAAGATGGTTACAAGCACCTATATATTTGGGAAATATGTCAACATAAGAAGCTAAGTGCAGCAATTTCATTGACAGTTGCTTGCATAGATCTTCAAAGCAGGTGAAAGCAACACACAGTAACAAAGATAATGTTTCTTGACAATTTACCTGTACAACTGCTGGTGATGAGTGTCTAGATACAGACAGCAAAGAAACAGGTTCTGAACTGGACCTCGAAATCATAGCAGCACTCTTCCCTCCTAGCTATGCCCTAATCCTGAACCCCACATAGCACAGGTGATAAAGTGACATAAAGAAGACATAACATAAATTGACTAAAGAAAAAAATATCAACAAGAAATTATGTTTTTCCAGCAGTGGCAAATCAGTTACATTTTTACCTGTCATATAATAATCTTAAGTAATTACTTGAATGAAAGCTCTGGATACACCATCATTCAGAGGATTTTATGGGACTGGACAAACTTCATTGTTATAACAAATATAGCTTATAATTAAAAAATGTTCTGATAACTCTGTAATGGCTTTCATTATGACAGCTACAAGAGCAAAATAAAAGTCTGGGAGAATATCTATGATGTCTCACTAGCTGGTGCATGGGCAGGATTCCTCATCCAAATGGGAACACAAAGATACACATTGTATTAAACTCACTGGACAAGAATTGATCTCACGGATGAACATCCCTTTCATCATCCATAACACATTACCTATGTGATTAAAACTACTCTTCCCTTTGAAATCAAATGTTGTGCCAAACACTGCTGCCCAGTATCATCTCCTGTTACCTTCATTAATTCTGTGTCTGAAATTGCTTTCACTGGCTGCCTTTTGGCACCTGGGACTTTACAGAAAAAGCACTTCCAGCTGGTCTCAAGGTTGGAAGGCACCTGCCTCAATGCTGATGGCATTCCAGTGAATTAATCCAATCACAACAAGACAGATATTCAGTTGCATTTTGCTCTGGAGACATTTTAGGAAGCAATTCTGGCTACTGAACGAATCAATATTTTTGAGGACAGAAACTGGTTTCGATAAAATCCATATGAGAAGTACTTTGACTGAAAGATGTGTGCCTACAGGTTAATGGAAAAGGACCATTCAGTCCTGTTTCCTTCTTGGGCAGCCCAAACTACTTCCAGCATAATTTGGTAGGACCTGTAGACGTCTGAATTCAAGAAGTCAGACCAGACTATAAAGTTTGGTCTTTTGATGTTAAACTTTTTTAATCCCATGAAGTCTGTGGTTTAGGATGAGGAATAGTGATTGAAGATGTGGGGCCCTCAATGTAATGTGGAGCTGTTGGTGTGAGTCCAGAGGAAGACCAGAAACATGATCAGGGGGCTGGAGAACTTCTCCCAAGAAGACAAAGATAAGAGGATTGGGGCTGTTTAGTCTGGAGAAAAAAAAAACTCTGGAAAGACCTTGTAGCACTTTCCAGTACCTAAAAGGGACTACAAGAAAGATGGACTTTTTACAAGGACATGGACTGATAGGACAAGGGGGAATGGCTTTAAATTGAAAGAGATTAGGTATTAGGATGAATTTTTTTTTACTGTGAGAATGGTGAAGCACTGGAACAGGCTGCCCAGATAAGGATGCCCCATCCCTGGAAGTGTTCAAGTCCAGGTTGAATGAGGCTTGGAGCAAGCTGATCTAGTAGGTGTCCCTACCCATGGCAGGGGGGTTTGAAACTATATGATCTACAAGGTCCCTTCCAACTCAAGCCATTCTATGATTCTATGAATTCATCCTCAGCTGATGGGTGTTTTTTGTCAAGTCAGGGAAAGGATAAACAGCAGCTGAAAATTGTAGCAGATCTGCTGAAAAAAAAAGAGGAAGAAAACAACACAGACATTAGCATTACTGCTTCACCTGCCTCTCAACCTGGAATATTAACTTCTATGAATCGTCACACCAGCAAGAGCCTACATTTATGAACTTCATAGAAAAAAAAAAGTTAAAAGAATTCTTAGAACAACATTTCTGGTGAACAGAAAATAGAGTAGTTTTTAGTGTTCAGAGTAAAACACAGTTACATAATAAATTCATGTCCAAGAAACGGGATCCATTTTAAGTTCTAATAAATACTGCCTCACAAACCTACGACATTAACCTTACTTCTGAGACATGACAAGGAAGTATATGATGGATTTATGGAAAATGTCCTTCAATTCAATGGTCAACAGTGCAACCAGTAAAGTTAATAGAGTCTTTAGGGTCTAGAGTTTTAGAAGGTAGTCAGGTGAACTTGAGGCAGAATCAATTCCAACAGATGATCCCATCCAAAATTAAAAATTTATCATAACACTTAACTTGATTCTTTCACTAGTAATGGAAAACAAATAATTGTCATCCTCTTTTCATTGCATAATTTTTCTGACCATTCATTTGAAAAGGTCTATCAGAGCCTAACAAAACCATTAATTCCTTTTTCTACACTCCAGAAACTATTTTCAGATCTGTATTAAACACAAATAATTTGCACATAACACATGTTCTGCTTATTGCTACAAGTGGAACAGAGAATTGAAATTAAATGTCAGATCTACTGAAGTTGCTGTAAATTTTGTTTCCATTTCCAAACAGAATAAGAGAAAAAAATCTTTTGAGCATTTTCAAAAATGGAACTGCATTGCGAAAGAGGGTTGTGTATTTTTGTCTGTCACATTCAGTTGCTTAGCATTTGGCTACTGGCCTGGATTATATCAGAATTCAGCTTCAAATCCCTGTTCTCCTTTAGTCACAGCATTATTGTTTATCCCAAACCAAGGAAAGTTTCCTACACTCATATTCTTGGTACCAAATTTCCTTGTTTCTTGTCTGTAACAGATTATCCTCAAAATCAAGTGGAAACCAACAACCTCATAAAATATTTCACCTTTCATAAAACAGGCAATATTGCCATAATCTATTAAAAAAAAATTCTTTCCAGACCTATTCACAACAGAGTGTTCCTGGCTGGCTGCCCAAAACTATTATCATTCTATTAGTATTGTTTGTTTGTCAGATTTCATCCAGCTAACACATGCTAAAACTACAGCTGGTCTGTCTACATTTGGTCTTTAAATATCTGGTTTACTATTTTTTTTTCTACCTCTAAATGATGAAAAGAAGGGAAAAAAATCTCCCCATTATAAAGATACCTTAGATGGGCAATATTGTTCTTGGGAGCATATGACCCCTGCATTCTACTTGAAATTTGGAGCAGCACCATTGGTGAGCTTAAGATCAAAATTTCCCAGTTCTTCTGTGAAGTGGATACTCCAATACAGTCCCAATTCAGTTCTTTCCATCTTTTATTTCTTTTACTGGAATACAACGCCTTAAGAAATAAGGCACGTCATGTTAGCTCAAGATTTACTGAAATCTTTACAAAAATACTTTTTTTCACAGTCCTAAGTTGTGAATTAATGATTTGTTTATTTCTTCATTCTCTGGTTTCAAACCTAAGGAAGAAATCCCAGATTTTTCAGGCTAAAACAGGTGACATGCTCACCATGCAATGTAGTAATACACAAAGACACTGTTTATTCTACATGGAACAGCACAGCTCAGAGATGACTTATCAGGTTCTGGGAGCAATACCCCATCACTAATTCTGTACTCAGCCTGGGGTAATTTGCCTTTTCTTTCAGCTCTGTAACTTTTCTGATATCTCAGCACTGCATGCTGCAGTTACACCCCACCAGAAGTGCTTAGAGAGTAGTCTGACATCAGTCACTTGGAACTGTACCTTCTCTAATACTGGGTAAAGAAGGGCTATGCTACAGAATTCAAAGGCTTGCTGGAGGGGAGATGTTGAAAAAAAAACTGGTTAAAAATCAGGGAACTTTCTTTGCCAACAGACGTTGCCAGCAAAATAAATACTGCTTGCCCAGCAGCAAGGGCAACTTGGGTTACACAGCCACTAAAAACCTTCAGCAGAAATGTCAATCACAATTATGATTATAATGTATTTGACATTAAAATGTCAAATGTGTCGTTGATCCTCCTGTAAGAAATAACCAAGATCGTGCATATTTTATTCATATTTTCTTAATCTGCGGTCAGCACAGATTTTAACATGATGCTCTGGATAGGAATCTACATGTACAAAACCTTTCAGCAACATATGCAGCTGGGAAATGCTCATGCAGATATATTCAGACAACCTAAATCACAAAACTGTCAACCTAAAGCCGCATCCTGTGTTTTTTAATCTGTAAGAGGTTATAAAAAAATCTAATAAGGCATTATAATCTATTTTTATGCAATAAAAAATGTCAAACAGTCTTGGTTCAAGTACAGTTACCAAAGAAAAATCCCCTCCTGAATGTCACCGAGGAAGTGGAAGAAGCCATGAATGCTTCCTTCCAGTGCTGATGGCTGCAGGACATAAGCTAATTGTTGCCTGAGGAACCCTCAATGTGTTTTTCTCAATACCTATGCCTTGCAGATCACTTCAGCAGCTACTGTTAATTTAATAAATGTTTCTTTATGCCTGCATTTGATTTTAAGTACAGTACTTGCCCCTGGTCTTTGAATGCATGCTGGGTACACAGCATTAACATTATCTACACCATTTAAGATTATGCACACTTCAATTAGATATCTCAGCCATTTTTCCTTAGTTGCTGCCATCGCCCTAGTTCCTGCAGGCTGAAACCTGAATGTTTTCTCTAGACCTCATAATCTTTTTTGTCAGTCCATAAAACTATTCACTACGATCCCATCTATTCCTGAAAATAGTC
Source organism: Machaerirhynchus nigripectus (assembly GCA_013397975.1). Taxonomy (NCBI): domain Eukaryota; kingdom Metazoa; phylum Chordata; class Aves; order Passeriformes; family Dicruridae; genus Machaerirhynchus; species Machaerirhynchus nigripectus. The sequence goes on along the minus strand of VZRQ01003239.1, from coordinate 720,380 downwards.
CTCATCCACCTGCTCTTCTTATAATATTTTCCACAAGTTGCATCCATCCAGGTGAGATAGAAGCTGAACTAAATCACTCCATAGCCATATACAGTACTAAAGGCAATGTAGCCCTAATTTTTCATGTGCAAGGAATATCTTTGTGCTCGATCTTTGTCACAGAGCCAGGAAAGTGCTTGAGAATAAAGTTTAATTTTAAATCTTTCAATAGTTTTATTGATTTGAGAGAAGGAACTCATATATGAAAAGTCAGACATGCATTAGAGTTTGTTACTGTTTATTAGTTTTGGAACCTGCTAAAAGTATCATCTCTCCTAACTCAATCTCATGTATTTCATTATTTATTACTCCCTTCTACATGCAGTGATTAAGTTGTAATTTTTGTAGTCACTTGCCTCTTCTCAGCTCTCTTATTTGTGACCCAGTGTTTTCTGAATCGCCATTTATTTTTAGACAATATTTATGCCCAAGTTGTTGTAGTATTTGTGTGGGGAGGGTTTCTTTGGTTGGTTGGTTGGTTGGTTTTTTTAAGCACATATCTTATGGCTTTGTCTACTTGGTCTCAACTGTTTTCTGACTTGGACTTCTGTTATTTTGGGTACTACTGAGTTATTTTGGTCTTTTTCAAACACTGGTCTTGGACATATTCCTGATAAATGTGAACTTGTCTGCTATTTTTACTGCCTCTGCATGGGACAAACTCATGATGGTAAAGACAGCAGGGAAAATGAAAAGCATCGGTGACAGGTAACTGGTGCAATTCCAGATCTGAAAATATAAACTGTTCATATTCAGATGGAGATTTCAGAAATTAAATTGGTGATCTGTATTGCTTTTCCTGAGGAATTATACTTTATTTTATGCTAATATAGTTTCACTATGAATTTTAAAGCACCTACTGCAGTAAAAATAACGTCAGCTTTATCAAGAATACATATATCAAGAGAAGCACTAAAAACCAATGCACTGTGCATCTGGGTGAAAAACAAAGTAAGATTCATTATATTCACTGTCTTTTTAATGAGCAGGTTATTCAGAAATTCTCTGAAATTAAACAGCTAAGTTTCTTAAATGAACATCGAATTTATTTTTCCTCCTTTAAATATAACTACTAAACAGAACTACATCTTTGAGACAACTCCAGGTATATTTTTACACTTACCCAATAAACCACAAGTGATAGACTACTTCTCTGACAGAGCTGTAGCAAAAATGAAGATACTTTTTCTAATATGCATATGGTGCCTTTGCAGCTAGTTCACAGGAACCCCTAGAAATGAATAAGGCATTCTTTTCTTTTTTTCTTTTCTTAATTTGTTTAGCATCAGATTCATCCAGTTTACTATCCATAAGTTACTGGAATTGACAGCTTTGTTTCTACATACCAATACTTTATTTATTCTCCAGCTTCCTGGACTCTTGATTTCCCCCCTTATAGAGAAATTCATATTACTCTGAGCAGAAAAGCATGGCCCAGAGCAAAGATAAGGAGTGAGCAGAAGGCAGTCAGCTTGAATACAACCTCTTGACCGATTCCAAAACAAAATTCTGCAGATAAAAAAGCAGGGAGGAAACCCTGCCAGTAAATTAGCAACAGCAAGAAGTGCATAAGACACCATGAGATAGATGGACAAGTGAAAACAGGAGAGGTGCTGTTCACAGCACAGAAATACACATTGCACATTGTAGGTGGGGGAGTGGGGAAAGACATGAACAGGCCAAAACATGGACAGCCAGCATGGACAAATGAAGTGAAGAAAAGGAATCTTGGCCTTATTTCAATCACCTGCTGAGGGTTGGCTTTGTGACTACTTGATGTATACACAAGCATCTAGCCGTGCATGGTTACATGTCCACGTGTTCAATGAATGCACTTAGAGGTCTGCAGCCACTGACAAACCTGTGTCACATGGACATCACAGACTGAAAGTAGAGAACAGCATATGTCTTCTAAGACTTTTCTTAGGTTCATGTGAGAAATTTTACGTCCCAGAATATTTAAAGAACTGTAAAACTTCAAATTTGATGTGATTTATATTGGTACATCATAACTTATATTGACTTGCCTAGGGTAAACCTTAGGATGAGATGAATCACTCCCTAGAAGCATCTGCTACTAACTACTGTAGGCACCAGTGGGAGACTACAGTGACTGTATCAGATGCAGCCACCTACATTGCACTTGGTCAAATGAATCCCACAAAAATTACCAGACCAATTCAAGCATGTGAGGAAGCAGTGAGCCACCTAGAGGACACTTTGGCCTCCTAACCCCCAAGGATTTTTAGGTATTAGATCTCTTTAAAAGGTTAAACAAAATGGTTAGTAAATCTGACAGTGCCTTAATTCTTCAGAAATCAACAAGAAATGTACTTTAAATAACTAAATCAAAGAGAAGAGACAACAACTTTAACCTAACCCTTTCTAAACTGCAGGGCTTTGCAGAAGCAATGGGGTAAAATTGAGGGGAAATGGACACTGGACAGATACTACAAAGGAACCCAGCGATTTTTTGTTTGGGGATTCAGAAACCATCATCCCCCATGATAGCCAGCTAAATATGGAAGAGAGGCAGATGGGTAGAAGGCTTTCTCACTGTTATTTGCACAAAATGGTGCACCAGACTTATGAAGTTTCCGTGGAAATAGTAGGAGCCACCAAAAGGTAGTAGGAGTCAACCAAAGTCAAAACATATGATCTGGAAGTGTTTTGAATTAGTGAATCTGGGGGAAAAAAAATGGAAATATTACACTTTCAGGCCCTAAACGGGCTATAATATGTTGGTGTAAGGATGTCATTCAAATCGTAGTTGTCTCAAGTTCTTTTGTGCTGGATGCCTATTTTCAAGTTACTGATCAAATATTAATGGAACATCACATTGCTGATGGAAAGGATTTTTTCTGTATTCACAAAGACTACACAGTAATTCAGAAATTTTGATGGTGTTACTTACTGATATTATTGAGAACACATAAGCATAAAGAACATAAAGATTGATACACTTAATCTTCCTGTGTCAAGAGCTTCTGTCTCTCACTGCCAGTAAAACCATGCATTTATTCAAGTTCTGAGGCTGCAGGACTTAGCTCAGTGTAGCTGCTGGAAGGGAATTGGTCAGGAAGTGGCAGGGAAGGACAACATCTCCAAAAGGAATATTACAGATTCTGGGTATTTATGGTTCTGGGTGCTTATTTCAGAAAGGTACAGCACTGCTTCACAACAGCATTCAAAGAGTGAGAGGCCACTTCAGTTTTTTGGGGGGGTGGCCGGGAACAGACATGTGCACCTTCTTTTCCCCATGTCTTCCTACCTCCTGCAATACACAATATCTGCCTCCTACTTGAGACTTGCAGTACAAAGGCACACAATAGCCATTCCTCTAGCTGTGGCATGACCTCAGCTCACCTCCTCCTGTGCTGCTCAGTACAGGCAAGAACCAGAAGCTCTTCCCTGAAAAAGATGGGGTACAAATGTGGGAGTAGAACAAACAGCCCAGCCTCTCCAAGGCTGGAGAGAGTGCTGCTTGCCCAGGTTGATCTGTCCCTTGCCTCCCTCTGCAGCATTCCCTCTTTCCCTAGCCACCACCTCACCACTGATCAGAGAAGGAGCAGACACCAGAGGGACACCTGTCCCTGTGTTTGAGCACAGAGTTAAGGCAGGCACCTCTGCCCTCATGGCTGCCACCCAAACCTGGTGTTAACAGAGGCTCAAGCTGCTGCTGCAGAGCACGACTGGGATTCGTAACGAGAGCCCGTTATGAGTGCGTGAGTCATGACTGCTAGGCATTCTCAGGAAGATTCTGAGCTTTCTCTTCTTCAGGCTAAACAATCACAACTCTCTCAGGGTCTCCTCATATGACAGATGCCCAAGTACCTTCATCCTTGCAGAGGTCATTGCTAGACTTCCTCCTGTACGTCCATGTCTCCCTTGTTTTGGGGAGCCCAGATGTGGACAGACCACTGCAGATATGCCCCAGTCAGGGTTGTGCAGTGGAGAAGACTAGGTCACCTCCCTTGGTCTAGTGGTAACATTTTCCCTAGTGCAACCTGGCTTCCCCTGGCTGCCTGTACTGCAAGGGCACTTTGCTGGCTCATGTTCCACCAGGGCCTTTACTGGAAAGCAGCTTTCCAGCCAAACACCACCCAGCCAGTGTAGGTGAGTACCTGGGTTTCTTCCTCCCTGAGGGCAGGACTTGGTATTTCCCTTTGCTTAGATTCAAAAGAGTCTTGCAGGTCAAGATCTCCAGCCTTCTGACGTGCAATGGAATGGCAGCATAACCCAGTGCTACATCTGGTGTACCAACAAGTCATCCTGGATTTTTCATAACTGCAAATCTGATGAGTGTCTGCCCTACCCCATCACCCAAGTGACTACTGAAGATGTTACACAGGTGTTGGCTCCACTATCAACCTCTGTGGTCAAAATACAAAATAATGTATTTTAAATGGTAACATGCATGCTGTTTGTCATATTCTCAAAATATTCTTGATTTAAAAAATTAAAACTGAAAAATGCCACCAGTGAAATAAAATAGTCATAAAGATGCCTTTTAAGAATGACTAAGGTGCAGTTGCAAGTTAAAACTCTAAAACAGAATACGTACGGTATATACCTCTATTTTCTTCTCTGACAACAAAATGAGAGTAGAGCAAACAGATGATTCCATCAGGATGATGCCCCCTAGCCCTATTATTCACACAGAGTTATAGAGAAAATATCTTCATTAAATCTGAACCAACAGTGTACAGCCTCAATCATTTGCACTCTTTCTGCATACTGTGCAGTATTTCCAGGTTCAGGTAGCCAGCTTACTGTCTCACTACTTAAATGGCTGTCATTGAAAAAACAGTGTTACTTTAGTCACGTAATTCCAACGTATGATTTCACAAATGCAAATTCACAAATCCCACAAATGCAGTTCTCTCATTGCTTCTGCACTCAGAAGCTGCCAAGCATCTAAGAGCTGCGGATAAGAGAGTAGCTTTAGATTTCACTTAAGATAATCAGCCATAAATTTGTTATCGCTTCACTCCTCTTCATGAAGGCTCGAGAGCTGAGAGTCTGAGGAGATGAATGGGAAAAATCCACAAAACATTCAAATTTTTTCATTCAAATTAGTTCAATCAGGTTATTCACAGAGGAAGGCAGACGCCTATGCGGGGATCCACTGTGCCTGAGATACACGCTCCAATTGGAAAAAGCTCGGCATATCAGGGCGATGGCCACACCAGGTCAAAGCAAAGATACACACTGTTGTTTCCTTCATCTCTGTGTCTGCTCTCTCCTAGGTCTCCGTGCTCTTAGATATCTGCTCTCAGCTGCTGCTAGAGACATTTGCAAAAGAAACTCCCAACCTCCAGAAATTTGCAGCTCATATATTTATTTGGGCATTTCTGTTGCTTTCAGATTTAATATTCCTCACACTTTTTGGTTTTTTCCCCCTTCCATGAATTTGTCTAGTTCAGCTACTTTTTAAAGGTTCAATTTTTGGCCTGCAGAGTAATCCACAGCAAAGAGATGCACAGATGAAACATAATTTACTTGATGAACCAGCTCTTCCACTTTATTCTGAATCTGTTTCTTTCGTGTTTCATTTTACGCTGCACAGTTCTTGCTTAGAAAACAGAGTGAATAAACTACTGGCTTAGTAAAAGTTCACAGAAACTCATGACCGGCACATTTTAACTGCCTGAGCACTACAGAATACTTGTTATCTTACTCTGTGAATTTGATAAGAAGGTCAGGATTGCAAGATCTGAGTACAGCTGCTCAGCAGCCCAAGGTTTAGTAACACAGTTTTGGCAGAGACAGTGGAAATACTCATTCTACAAACAAAAAGGTAGATGTTCATGGGTGAATACTGGGTTTTCAACTGTTAAAATCCTAGATTAATTAGTAATTTTGTGTATCCCAATGGCAACATTAGAGGTGTTTTCATTACTGGACATGGTTTAGTGGTGAACCTGGAGGTGCTGGGATAACAGTTGGACTTGATGAAGAGGTCTTTTCCAACCTGAACAATTGTATGATTCTATGATATGCATGCCTTAGGACACCTGTGTAGCAGCATGACACATAAAATACTGTAGGAAAACTGGCCTATCCACTGACGTTTTATATGCATACTGATTGAAGTCTTTAAAGATTTATGGTTCACTACTAATTCTTCCCATACTCACTGCAGCTTCCTAAACAGACGACAAGCAGAGGGTGCAACTTGCTGGCACAGTGAGGCAACTCTGGCAACACTTAGTTGAAGCTAAACCCCTAGTCCTTAGGCAGCTTTCAATTATAATGAGATAGGACATAGCATGGAATTGCTTGCAGGATAAGAATTTTATAAGTGGTTCTGTAATAGTCCATCCCCACCCTCTGGCAATAAATAGAGAGTATGGCCACACTCAGAATCCACCCCCCTTCTTTCTTGAAAATGCAAGGATTAAAAAAATAAATAAATTCTCATAATGAAGTTTACCAGCAAAAATAAGTATATGGACATTCTAAAATTCCCCAGGTTTCATCTTAGCAATTAGATTTGACCAGAGCCAAGCAGAAATGGGCAAAAGAGAAGATGCTGCAAATCCTGCATTTCAGGATGTGTGGCTGTTACATTTATTGCTGGGAAGCCAGCAGTGCTCGCAGCTGTCAGGAGCCCTGCCGTTCAGCACTCCTGGCTGTTACAGGCTCTGTCAGGCAGCCGGCAACGCTTGGAGCTGACATTAATCACCGACTTTGGGGTTCACAGCTGTTACAAGCAGTTCCAGCAACTTGGCGGTGCTAGTAACAATTTATTTCACTTAGCAACAAATGCTGGCATATGGGTGTTGCTTATAATTTCTAAGGAGCTTTTGCCAATGCTATTAGCTTCCACAGTCAGCTGGGGTTACAGTAATGCAAGATTTAAGAACTTTTAGGACCATTTCTAACAGTGGTGCCTAACAATAAAGAGTACCTTCGGCTACAGTCACTGTGCATACAAGCATTCCCAACACGTTGGCAACTTTCCTAATAATAACCAAGTGCCTGATGCTACCTACAGCTGTGGAAGCATTAGTCAGCGCTTCAAAACGCTGCTGCAATGTCAACAACATGTACAGAATTTAACGAGTCGTTCTTACAATACCAGGAGATTTTCTGCCAGAGCTCTGTGCTGCAGCTAAGTCCCCCAGCAGGGTATATTAGCTCAGGCTCAGCACCCTGCGAATAAAGTCACACAGATTTTGAGCAACGCGAAAATATTGAAAGCTACACCGCAGTGAACGCAGGATGCTGAGAACACAGACAGAGGCTCTGCTTCTGAATGCTGGACAATGTGGTTAATGCAGCAGAGAGACTGAGTAGAAAATTTTAATTCAGACATCACTGTCGTTATTTGTGAAGATATCTATAGTGGGTTGTTTATTTTTAAATCTAAATTAAAAATAAAAAGGAAAATGCTCTAAGCCTTATAAACCTATTGTGGATTTGCTCCATGATGTCTCAATAAAAGACATCTCCAAGGAAATATTAGAGTGACATAATTTTCAAAAGTAATATATGAAAAGTATAGTGTAATTCAATTTCTGAATCCTGTAATAGAGAAGTATATTTTAACATTATTCTACTACAGATCAGGTAAAAACCCTGCCAAATCCCTCCTCAACTTCAAGTTTCAAAATACCTGCAAATTCCTCAGGGCAAATTCTGAAAATATTTTATCTTTTGTACTGGCAGAAGACAAACTTCTCTCTAAATTAAAGAATTCCTGTGAAATTATTTACTTTAACCCTTCTTAATATAAAAAGCGTATTACATGTGATTTCCTCATTTCATTTTGAAAATGGTTAAACATTTTCTTCTACAAGTCTTTGTTTAGCTTGGTTTGGATTTTATACATTATACACCTAAATATATGACATTAACACTACTGCTTTGAGATGCATTGAGATGTCATATAAAAAGCATGGCTAAAGGCAATTTTGATTTACGAAAATTCAGACAGATGTTGAAGGACACAATTTTGGTGCATAACTGACTGTTTTCAATTTCTTTTTCACTGCTGATTCCATCATAAAGGGCAAATCATGCTAAACCAGTCAGATCATCTTTTTTGATAGAAAACAATCTTTGTATCTGAAGGAAGATCAAGGGGAGTGATACATCTCATTTTTAACAAGGTTTCTGACACCATCTTACAATATTTTGTAAGCAGGCTAACAACCTTATGGACTGAATGATGAAATAATGTGTAAACTACTACGCTTGCAGATAACAGATCAGAGGGGATCCAAGATACAAAAATGCCATTGTAGAATTCAGAACAATGGTAAATGCAAGAAATACTCTGGAGAAAATAGGATGAAATTCACTAAGATGAAATGAAAAACATTTATACATTTCAGAACAATGAAACCCATCAAATTAAATAATAATAATTTCAAAAACTGAAAACCAATTTGTTAGTCTTGCATGGGGAAATAAAAAGATCTGATTATATAATAGTTCACAGAGTTGAATGTGGATGAAGAATGGCATTCTGCGGGATGAAGGTCATGCTGCTGGGCATGAACAGGAGTGTGCTCTACTCCCATGGGAGAGAACTTTGTCCTCTACTGCTGATGTATGGCAATACAGCAGCTGAGTCTAAGAACATATAGTTGTTACGAGTACCAAGAGGAGGAAGGGTCAACCATTTTTTTTGTGCTGCTTTCCAAAGCTTATGCACAAGATCAACATAAAGTTCAAGCAATCCAACTACTTAGAAGGAAAACACTTTCAGCCAGTGGGATGTAGTCAGTATAATCTGCCCACTGCAATATAAAATTAGACTTTGTTCACCAAGCCCCATTTCAGCAATTGCAGGATACCACATAGTAAGAATCTAGAGAACATGTGCTCCAATAAACCAAACCCACAGAATATTCCCTACACACTTCATTAAGCTGAAAACTTGTAGTAAAACCCCCTTTGAGTCAGCAATGATGCGCCACAAAATGAGGGCACGGGAAGATGAGAAACACTGCCAATGCCCTTGACCTACACAGAAACAGGGGATTTATTCTGTGGAACTCCTAATGACCTTTATTAGAGTTGTTGAATCCGGTGGCCCAACAGAGGCGAGGCTGCCACAGCTCTGTGCCCCCAGGTCCAGCCAGTAGCAAGGCTGGGCAGGTATTCCACATACAGGGAATACACACCTATGCGTATATTCACGCACATGCACATGTGTTTTCTCTGTATAAACAGAGTAACAGAATCTGCACACAGCCAACAAGTATTCTCAATCTCTCTGCCCTCACAACCTCCCTTGATGTAGGTCATCTCAGAGCTTCACTCTTTGGATGGTTAGAAACTTTTTTAAAACCTTCCAATCTAAATGCTCTATGAACATCGTACATGCATTTTCTCTTTGAACAGAAAAATAACTAGCTTCGAAGCTAGTTGGGAAAATATTAATGTACTTTCTCATCATTTCACTAAACAAGTGACAACATTTTTCCCCCAAGAATCCCTCATTCTCTTATTCTTTTGGGCTGTTCCAGTTTGAACAGTGTGAACATTTTGGCCAGATTTTTGCAGAATGTTCTAATTAGTTAATGAGTTATTACCCATATCTTGTACCATGGTACTAATTGCTTCCTGTTCCAGTCAAGAACCCCTTGCCATGACTAAGCTTAATTATGTTTGCATACACATCATCCTGGTGTTTTACAGTCACAGGTGACTCAAGTCCTATGTTTATAGCAGAAATTTTTGTTACTAGTTTTGAAATGCACAGTGCTGCACAATTAACCCTTCCTGCACAACTGCTCCTTCCAAAAGTACATGTCTTTCCTCTGCAATTCAGCAAGAAAGCTCTTTTCAGTAATACAATATGTGGTAGCTTTGACAACAGAACATGCAACTTTCCCCTAACTGTTGAACAGTTACCATGTTTGTGGTTTTAATGGGTCTTTTTGAGAAGGTGGTCTCAAAAAGAAGAAGATATGGGTCTGAATTCCTTCCAAAGAAGGATGGCAGTAATTCTGCACATAGCATGCTTATTATTCCCAACAGTTTTAAAGGAGATGCGCGTCTCTGTGTGAGCAGAGGGGAGGTGGAATAACAGAAATGTTGAGCTGTGTCGGACAAATTTACTGATATTCACTGCTATTATGGAGGAAGTATAAGAAGGCATAGTCTAAGTAATAGCTTATTTTGGGGGATATTCTGATATAAATCAGTATAATTGTTTTTGTTATTTTGTAATGGCCATAAATATAGCAATGGACTGGTACGATTGGTGTGCCCTTTTATCTTTTATTTATCTTTTATAAGTTTAGCTTTGTTACTACACACTTAATCATGGTTCTAGGTAAGATTTATTGATTTTAACTGATTAAAAAAACCATTTGTTTTCTCCCTCAACTTAACTGAAACCCTGAGATTTTACAGAAATAGAAAAAAATGTTACTGTTGGAACTAATTTAGGGTGTTTTTTTCCAAATAATTTTATTTTACTTTTTATAAATCTTTCTGATTTTATAGAATAATAGAAAAACTTACTTTGGAAAGAATTATAAAGATCTAGTTCCAACCACAGTCTCATGGCCAGAGACGCCACCCACTAGACCAGGTTGCTCATAGCCCCACCCAGTCTGGCTTTGAACACTTCCAGGGATGGAGCATGCACAGCTTCTGTGGGCACCCCATTCTAGTGCTTCACCATCCTCACAGTAAAGATTTTCTTCCTAATGTCTAACCTAAACCTTTCCCTTTCTAGTTTAAAACTGTTTCACATTGTCCTATCACTGTTGGCCCATGTAAAAAGTCACTCTCCTCCTTTTTCTTCACGTCTGGAAGACTGCAATGAGATCTCATTGGATCTCAGATTCTCCAGGTTGTACTCTTTCAGCCTGTATTCACAGGAGAGGTGCTCCAGCCTCCTGATCATCTCTATGGCCCTCTTCTGGACCTCCTCCCACAGGTCCACAATTTGCGTGCTAATGATTTCCTTCAGCTGTATAACCACAAGCAGAAGTCACTGAAGACTACAGAAGATACAACACAAAGATAAATAATTTTTATACTAATTAATTACAAGTGACCAATTAGAGGATCCATCAATTTCATTTTGTTGTACCAAATCAAATGGCCCATGTGTAAAATGAGAAGAGTGCTTCTTGCGGGGGCAGAAAAAGAACTAGGCCATTAGGGTATAATCTGTCCATGCACAAGTTCCAGTGAGGATAAAGAGAAATCTGTCTAGCATTCAGTAGCAAAATCTGTCCTAAATTTGCCTAATTGCTTCATAAGTGCTATTGAGACAGGAAATGTAGCTGCTACTGCAGTTGTAAAATGAAAGGCAGAGAAGGAAGATGGTTATTGAGTCTATTTTTAAGTATGAAAAATGCACTCGCGTAGTACAATGATGCAGACATTCAGACACACCAAAATGGAAATGCGAATAGCGCGGGGAAAGAACTGGCTTGTGCTACGTTTTAAGATGATGACAACCACCCCAGACCCATGGATTATAAAAACACAAAGGATAAATAGGTTATAAGGCTTAAAGGTTAGCAGAAGCACCCCACAGATAATATTTCATGTGTAAAATATGCTTTTGAGAATTTCATATTATATTGCAGTTTCAGAACCAGAGGGCTCCTGTCCTGTGTGATCACATAACTTAAAGGCTACCAGTACTTCCCTGAGGTCCCATTAGTTGGAGAAAAAACTGACTTTACTGACAGTGGCCCTTCTAAATAAAAATCATACACTCTGACTTTTCTTTTATGTCCTATTACAGTGCCAGAATTTTTTTAAAGTACTCCTTCAAGAGCCAGGTAGCCTTAGAAGAGAAAACACATCTTTTTTCCTTACTCACAACAGGAAAAAATCACTCTAAGGTACAGCGGGATCTGGCAAACCACTGGTATACTGGTAGTTCTGAACTCATAGAAACATTAAAGTTGGAAAAAACCTCTAAGATCATCAATTCCACCTGTTAACCTAGCACCATGTTCACCACTAAACCATGTCCCCAAGTGCCTTATCCACACATCTCCTGAACACTTTCAGGGATGGCAATTCCACTTCTTCCCTGGACAGCCTGTTCCAGTGCCTGATCACCCTTTCAGTGAAGAAATTTTTTCCAATATCCAATTTAAGCCTTCCCTGGCACAACTTGACACCATTTCTTTGTGTGCTGTTACTTGCCACCTGAAGAAGAGACTGACCCCCACCTGGCTACCACCTCCTGTCAGGTAGTTGTAGAGAGTGATAAGGTCTCCCCTCACTCTCTTTTCCTCCAGGCTAAACACCCCCAGCTTCCTCAGCCATTCCTCATAAGACTTGTTCTCCAGACCCTTCACCAGCTCCGCTGCCCTTCTCTGGACATGCTCCAGCATGCCAATGTGTTTCTTGTAGTGAGGGGCCCAAAACTGAACACAGGATTTCAACACTGCAGCCTCACCAGCGCCAAATACAGAGGGACAACAAATTAATAAAGATACTGAGGGGGAAAAAGATTAAAATACGGAGTTCCAAAGTGAACATGTTGCAACTGAACCTGCAGAGGGACTACCAGTTTCCATCAAATAAATTTGAAGAGTAGCATTTATCTGGCAGTTTCGTATTAAAATGTTGTATTCACATTAACAGATGACTAGATGAAGATATTTTAATGAAATGCACATTTCCATCCCTTTTTTTTTTCAGCAAGTTTAATGTTTGTATGATGTTAATAACTGGAAAACAAGCTTTTCATAAAGCAGAGGAATAGATAAAAAGGTCACACGTCCTCCTCCCACACTGATAAAAAGCTTGTATCAATCATTATTAGCTGAAATTGTGGCCCAATTAGACTAGTACAAATCATGCCAAGCTACGATGACAGAAGTGACTGATGAACTTTGCCACAGAGTTAATCCCCCCTGAAGTGGATGGATGGGCATGGCACTGATGCAGTGTAACACCAGTGAAGCGTGTCCAACTACAATTCAGAAGGACATTTAAACTAAGAGAAACTATCTACTAAAGACAGACCACAATCTCTCCATGGCCGTAGCAAAATGCTTCTCTTGAGTGGTTTACAAGGGATGAATCTTGAGTGGCATTGAAAAAAACAAATATTTATCATTAACAGAAGTATTACCTAAAAGAAGTCATTTTAGCAGTTGCAAATTGTCTACCACTGTGGATGGGAGGTAAACAGAACAAGTTTATTGATAACAAACCATCAGTAATTTTCATAGTACTACCAATGTCAAGCATCAAAAACCTACTTCTTCCTGTCTTCAATTAAAATAACATAAAAAAGCAAACAGAGGCATTATCTTTTTTTTCTCTGTTCTATAAGGTTAATAGTTTAAACCTGACCTACTTATTTAGGAGGAAAAAAACCCCAAGAATTTATTTTTGTAGGGAGGATGGAGATTCTTTTATAACATCAACAATGCAGGAATCGAGGTGTTAAGTAAAACACCAAATATCACAGGTGTTGCAACTGAATCCTGAGGACTGACATCTCAGTCCATGTCTCCAAGGCCGGTGGCAGCTGACAGTGAGGGGTTGAAAATGAGAGAGTTTGTGTACGAATGAGGATGTGACAGCATGTACCCACCGACCAGCTTGTGGGTGATGACTCAACTAAGTTTGTTAATCACTTACTAAGAATAAGTTCCTAATTAACAAGCTAGTGTGAATGTGGATTTTGGCTTTCCAGCAGTCACCAAATTACAAACCTAATGTCTATGTTTGAATAATAATTAAAAAGAAATTAAAAAGTGTAGGGTTTTTTTTCCTCTTAGCTAAATAATAAAATTTAATTGCAAGTTAACCCTTATCTTTCTAAATCATTTACCTAGATTTCAGAGAGATATCTTACTGACATTAAAAGAACATCCCTCCATGGATGGTTATCCCATTTGTGAGCTCACTGAACCAGCAGGTTGAATCCTGCATGGTTGGCAGATGACAGTCTGCTTTCTTCACACCTCCCCCAAACCCTGCATCAGTGGCTCTTTCAGATTCAACCACAAATTATTGTCATTTCAAAGCAATTCTAAGTCCCCAAGAATATGTTGAGGTATCAAGAAAGCACAGTAAAGTGGAAGACCCTCAGTCAGGAAAAATTCAGTTTCTCCTTCTTTGCAGTGTCCTCAGAAATGCTGACATACTTTGGGAGACCCAGGAATAACAGACACGGATGCCTTCAGACTAGTAGTTCCTAATCCTGTTGTGCCAGTATGTGGCACAGAACACATATATGGCCTTTGGCTTTCAGCAGGCAGCACATGAGAAGAGTCGAGCACCCATTTGTGTAACTGTCAGCAGCCAGAGGGAAATGGCAAGCAGGAAAAGCAGGTATGTAACTTTGCCTTTCTGCCCAGATTGTAGCTATCCTCTGTAAGGATAGCCCAGAAGTCAGGATTCCCAGGATGTATGCCCCTCTTTAATACCAAGTATTGCCGTTTTCCCCTCATATCATCCAGGAAATCACTGTAATGACAAGACCTCAAGTACATCAAGGAAGGGTTCACTGCTTGCACTACACAGCAAAAGGTCATCACAAGCCATGCAAGGCTTCATACCTCCCTTTCTTGGCCCATTCTGCTCCTCTTCCTACATCTTGCAAGAAATTGTGGAAGCCACTGCTTCCACAAGCTTGACCACACTGATGCAGCAGACACTTTCACAGCGTGACTTCTAGTCACAACTGTCAGGAGGTTTATGCAGAAAGTCAGGTTTAAGCAGGAGCCACATGTGACACCTCTCAGGTCACAGCAGTTCAGGCCTGTGTACAAGCAGAAACGTTGGTGCCAGCAATAAGCAGGGACACACCAACCAACTGTACATAGAGGTGCCTTGAAACTTCAGCTTCTACAGCTTTTGTTTTAGGTGCTCAAAGCCTTCCTGCATCCAACACGAGATGCACACGCTATGCAATGTTCGAATTATCCCATAAAATTGTTGTAACAAGTTGTTTCATATCATCAGTGGGTTTCTGCTGCCTTGGGAGAGTCTATCAGTTAACTGCTTATGTCAAGAGCAGAGAGAGAGGTTTGGCTGTGAGCTCTCCACCTAGTTTGCAACAAGCACTTCCGCAGCAGCAGGCTGTGATCTTGAAACTAGAACCATGAATTCATGTGGTGATTAAGCAGATTGAGGAAAACTAACAAACTTAATTTTGCAAAAATGTAAAATTAAACATTATACTCGGCAGAACATACACTAATACATCTTGCACAGGAGGATTTCAGTCATGACTGCAATGGTCTTCATTGGCTGAGAGAAGTTTGGGAGGAACACAGAGTACAACATTTGCTTGGAAAAAAAGTTACCTGACATTTCTAGTATGACTAGAATGAAGTTTAAGCTTGTTTTTGTCCACTTTATGTTTCAGGTACTACTAGAAAAAACCCCTAGAGATTCTAACTTAATAGACTTAGAACAGATCCGTACAGAGATGCATGTGTACTGTCAGCATAAAAGCTACAGACAGCACCACCTGAAAAATAAGTCTAGACGAAAGCTGAAATTCTCCACCTATTGGAGGAATGAGACAATAAATGAGACACAGGAGGAAAAAATTAAATGATAACCCAAGAACCAGGATAGTATAAGAAGAATACTAGCTGGTTTAACAAATGTTATACAAGAGTAAAGAGGGAGTAAAGAACCTGTCATTTTGCAAAGAGGGATTTGTTTGTATTTCCTTGTTATGAGTGGAACTTGGTACAGCACACAAAGCACAAATTGCTTGGGAGACAATCGGAGAAATTAATTCCTGAAGAATATAAATCAATGATTGCAGGCTTCCTGTTAAATGAGGCTAGAGGTTTAAAAAAGTATTTTTCATGATGGAAAATAATAAAATCATTATGCATATGCGTCTACAAAGCAGAAAAGAAGCTGCGAAAGAGCCTTTAAACACGCAGGAATAAGAGAGGGAATGAAATCAGGTATTGGAGTACAGTGTAAGAGGAGCAAGTCAGAGAATCCTACACTGGGCTGGAAGGAACGTCAGCTCTCCTGGCAGACAGACTGCTCTATCTCCTTAGATAGTCTGAGAAACCATAAAGTTGGCAAGTTGTTCCCTTCTCACTGCAGTGGTGGAAAGATCCTGCCTCTGCTCTCTTCCTCCTGACAGTCAGTTCCCTCATGCTTGAAGCTTGTCTGCCTTCGTCCTTCTGACTCCTCCTTGAACAGTGTCAGGTCTTCTGACCTTTCTTTGCAGGTCAGCCTTTCCGGACCAAAACTTATTCTCATCACTCATCTCTGAACATGAAACCTTCAAGTGTCATGCTCAGATGTGGACTCAGGCTGTCCAGGATTGAGTGCTTATCCTATTACCACATTTCCCCTTGTACTTCTGCTGTTGGTCAGAGAGCTGAGCTAATTGTTTCGGATTTATGAAGTTGTTTCCCTTACAAAGGTAATAACAGGGTCAAAATTCAATCATGATTCAAGCTGTACTAATTAGCTGAGCACACAATAAGAGAGCTGAAAATGCTCATGAACTTGTTAGGCTTCTGGACCCCTCGAGGATATTCTTCCATATTTCTCAAAAGCCGGCACGTTGTTTGGTGGCATTTTTGTTTCCAGTTTTAAGTGCTTCAAATTCCAGAACAGCCTTTCATGGCAGAGAAATTGGCAAACCAGAGAAAACTTCTCAGTGGCCTCTCCTCAGTAAGCAAAGCTAACTCAGAGGGACAGGGAGTATGGAGTTCTGTCTTTGTCTGAGTATAGGATTATCACTTCAACTATTTAATAGGCTTTGAACACAGATCACACATATTAAACCAGCAGATAGCACAAGGTAAAGATGGATGGTAAGCAAATTAAAGCTGAAAATTAGAACTAATAAGCAAAATCTCAACAAATTAAAGCAGTAGCTTGCAAATAAATCAGGAATTCAATAGAAGTATGGGCAAGCTATCAAATTTTCAGGCAAAAATAATCACCGGCACAAACATAGAACAGGAAATCTGTGTTTTTGCTGAAAAAAGCATTGGTTCATCTTAGGGAACCAAAGACAGTATGTCCAGAGATGAGCATGGAAAAGGACCAGAGGTCCAGCTTTAAAGAAAAACTGGGTTTTAACCTTTCTGGAAAGAGTCAGGGGATCTGATAGGAGTGTTTAATACTAAAACCGTCTTTCAAAAAGGCAGCAAGAATAATCTTCACTCTTTTTCAAAAAGAAGAAATAACTAGTTTAGTTTGCAACAAGAAAGATTGTGGTTAGACATGATGAAAAAACCCTCATAGTCAAGAACTGGAGGAGGCAGGTTGCACAATCACCATTTCAGAAAGCTTTAAAATCAGATTAGTAAAAGAACTTTTCCAGTACTAATACAGATAGAAGTTCTTTAACTTGAAGTCTTTTCCAACTAGGATTGCTGTGGCGACAAGATAATGATTGCTGATTTTTTTTTCTCTATTCACATTATAAGGTGTCATGCATGAAAATTGAAGGCTGGTTTTAGCATAGGACTGTCAGGTGACCAGGATATAATTAAATAGTTAATATGTTAATTAAGAACCTTTTTACTCCCATGTTGTTCAGTTTATTAAGTTCTCAGTTTTGAATAATGTTATCAATTGTTGAAATATAATGTTCAGGCTTAAGTTAGTAATTGTTAAATGATTATTCATTTAAATAGTTATTGTTTAATTGTTAAAAGGTTGTTAAGTGTTTTCCATAGTTAAAAAAAGTTGTATGTTATTTCTCTTATTATACTCATACTGTATTTAACCCATTAGTGTAATTCCAAGTTAAGTAAGTTGTGTTTTTCATTAAGAAAT
>VZRQ01003239.1:624376-702255 GCA_013397975.1 Machaerirhynchus nigripectus | reverse complement strand
CGTTATTTTTCTTTCCCTAA
The DNA here is from genome assembly GCA_013397975.1 of Machaerirhynchus nigripectus. Taxonomy (NCBI): domain Eukaryota; kingdom Metazoa; phylum Chordata; class Aves; order Passeriformes; family Dicruridae; genus Machaerirhynchus; species Machaerirhynchus nigripectus. The sequence continues at coordinate 702,235 of VZRQ01003239.1, read as the reverse complement.
TTTAATTTAATTGTTTTATAATTACTTTCCCGTTAATAAATTCATATTTTTCTTTTAAAAAAATGAGAGTTGTTCCAGTTTTCACATAAGGTTACAGAAATAAAATTAAATTTTATTAAAGAGTGAATATTCCACTGGATATATAGTCCCAGAAGATCGAAAAATTAATCAGAAACTGAAGTGCCTGGACACCATAAAAACGTTAGGGTTTTATGATGAAGTGAATCCTGTGACCACTTCTGTCTTTGAGGCCTATGCCTCTAAGTTCAGGTTGATCACTAACCTGGTCTGAAAATATTGTTTCATACCTATGCCCTAATTAATGTCCCATACAGACTACCATAAGCCCTTTCTTAGAGCTGAGAAGCAAACACTGTACTGTCTTTAAACTGAGAAAATGTCAAGTGAATAGAAACAAACATACTAAATATGAATAGAAAGTTGAATAAAATAATTTCAACTGATTGCAGTCTATGTCTGATGTAAAGTAGAAAGAGAACCAAAAAAAAAACCCCAATTGCCTACTTCTCCAATTTATTGTCAGAAAGCCAGTAAAATACTATGTCTTAAAATTTAAATGACAGATATATGAAGATTTATATTTTCGTCACTTCCATTTCTAAGCATAATCATTTTGACATCATCGGAAACAAGATGTAAGTCTGTAAGTTTATGTTTCATTAGCCTCTATAAAAAATATATATTTTGTTTTCCCCAGCAGTGGAAGCCCACACTGAATACAGAGTTTACAATCTATCTTTGGGCATTGCTTTGGCAGCATTCAACTAATTATCCGTTATCTATGTTTTATTTCTGTATCACTGGGTAAGCCAAACTACTTCTAAAAAACAGGAATCTTTACCCATACACAGCAAATATACAAAAAACCAAAGTCTCTTTATGATTTATAGCAACAGGAAAGTTTGAAAAATTGTTTTAATGTGCAAGTCCCAAGATCATGGTATGGCAGACAACAGCTACCCGATTTTAAAGAAGGCACTTCTGCATCTTAACAAAGCAAAGGCACGTTCCCTTGGGTCAGAAGCAGAACAGCAGATTTTGATTTATGGTTTGTTTGAAGTTTTGTTTAGTTGGTTGGTTTGATTTTTTTTAAATTTATTTTTAACATTTCTTTTGATTTTATGATATGTAAAAAGTCAGTTTCCATTCCCAACTGAAATGTGCCACAAGGTTGACACTAAGGGCTGACACACTGCCATCAGTTTAAAATACCTTGTGAGCAATAACTGGTTAGGTTTTAATTGAATAAATAAAACAGGTTATAAAAAGAAAGATTGTGCCAAGTATTTTCTTCAGCTTTCATTTTTAAAATCTGAATTTCTTTTTAAGCAAGAGGAATTATAAAGAACATTGCTACCAATATGGCTTTAATGTGATTGGTAGTCACCACAGATACACTCAACAATGTCCTAATTGCTGCATATTTGTTCAAATACATTACTCAATGTAATTGGTTTTGCAGAACATGTTTATCTAAATGTGGAAAAAGACAGCTTTTCTTTAATATGTTTTCATCTGGTGGTGTAAGGGAAGTTATTTTTTTAAGTGGTTTGGAAATAACACACATGTTTTACTTTCCCATCTGCCTGCGGGCGTGAGTTGGCATTTGCTCTGCTGCGGAGCCTGTGGTAGCCTACTGAGCTGCCATCAGGACTGCATAGGATGTTATGTCATGTCAGGCCAATAGTAAATGCAAATAGACTTTTAATTAAAAATAGCAAACCCAAAGATGATACTTGTATAAATGTGTGCAAAATTAATAAACACATATACAAAGAAACAATCCATTGAGGTACAGTCAGGACTTTTTTGGTGTTTCTGAATAGGGAAGCATGGGGCTTTTTATTTTCCTTATATACCTATTTGCCCGTGTTTGCTTTTTAAATAGATTTTTACTAAAACTAGAAGACAAAAGGAATGCTGTCTGTCAACGAAGGCTGAGGGAGTACAGTGTCCATAAACCCCAAGACTCATTCAGACCCCTTAGGGGGGAGCATTTTGTGATTCTATTTCATTAATGCCTGCAAAGTACTTGTTATTTTCAACAAGCAATAACAAAATGTATGTTACTTCACAACATGCTACGTTTCCCAAGACCTCATATTCCTTGGCATAAAACTCTCTAACAGGATTGGTATATTTAACTTTCAGGCATCTTATGATTTGGGAGTTTTTTCTGCCAAAAATGACTGCCAAAGTAACGCTAAAGGCTTTGCTTTAGCCTGCAAGCTTCATGCATATGGGACACATATTGCTTTTGATACTTATCTAAGACAGATCCTTCTGTGTGTTGTCATTAGCTACTAGTGAAGCAAAATAAATGTCTGCAGAAACCATGTATAGATGTGTACACATAACACACACACAGAGTCCAACACTGCAATGGGTAAACACCAATCCCTGATCATTAAAGTGCAACACTGAGCACTGAAGGTCACCATATGCCAGCACTCTGTGCTACATCATAACTACTACTCCACACACACTCGGTGTGCTGATGGAGTCTCTGCCACCTGTGGTACCAGTCCCTGAGAGGACTGAAGAAAAAAATGATTGTGTACTATTTTTCGTGTAAATCTCTAGTCATATTGTGCATCCTTCGTGATTTAAACAAGGGCGTTACTGGTGACTTCAAGAACTCAGTGGAAAAAATGTGATCTTGTAAACTTGATTTCATAGTAAAATAATGAAATATTCACTTATCTCTACAGGATGAAAGTACTAATGGATTTCTATTGAAATTGCATTTACAAACAATCAATCATGACAGACAAATAACTTCACACAAGAATGCAAAATTTAAATAAGTAATATACGGGCTTAGGCAGAGTATCTGTCTCCAGGAGTATTGCCTTTTCACTGCAGCAGATTTCAAGACAATTTCAGAAAGACTGAAAGACCTTGACTGAAGATTAATGATAAGTAGCAGTAACACAGCAGCTGCTTCTGCTGCCTTCTGCTTCTGTGGTGAGAACAAAAGAGATTAGAAAACCATTATGATGTGTTTGCCCTGAGAAGTGCACCTCTGTACCCGTATTCACTGTTACCTTCGATAAAGAAAGGAACAATTAATTCATTGGAGTCATCCACAATGCTCCTGCCTCTCCCCAGACAAGCAAGTTGTTGAACGTTCTATCTGGGTAAGAGCTCTTCCCCCAGGTAGAACAAGCAGAAGGCAGACCCCCTCCCACAGAGACAGGAGTACAGGGCATACAGTGCTGCTTCCAGCACACTGCTGGACAGATCTGCTGTCAGAGACTGAAAATAGTTTATGCCTCAAACATTGATATAAAGTTTTAAAGAAGCTACAGCTGCAAAAACCTCCTTGGAGAACTTTGGACTGTAAGTTGAACTGCTGATTAGATTAAAGGAAACCCATTGTTCAATCACCTCAGGCTGAGGGAAAAGGTGTGCATCTACAATAGAGCCTAGCCTCCAGATGCCATCCCAGCTGAGTTTGGGGTGGGGGGAGAGCCCAGCTCACAGAAGCCAGGTTTACACAGACTCCCCCAATCAAGGGGGGAGGAGGAGGTTTTGGGTGCATGGTGTAACCTCTGGTGAGAGGNGGAGTGGTGATATTTTCCTTATTCTGTCCCTGTCACTCTCTTTCTGTCCTCCCCACCTATTTTTCACCTTTCTTTCTTTCTCTTTCCTTCTCTCTCTCTTTCTCTCATATCTACCATCAATAAAACCCATATTATTGTCACTGGCCTATGGTCTCGTTTGCACCTTAATTTGGGCAGAGGAATTTCTAAAGAACCTTAATAACAATTGGATCATAACATCTGCATCATCTTCTCTTGAAATGCTCTTAATAAGAACTCGAAAGAAGGAGCAACAAAAACTACACGTGATCCTCATCAGAAGTTGGGAAGATGTATGAAAAAGGTGAGCTGTTACTGCAACACCTCAGACTTCGAATCAAAATTCTGTTCAATGTTTAATTACTATCTTATTAACTGGCTGTAGAGCAGTAATTTTAGAGACATATAATCACAGAATGGTTTCGATTAGAAGGCACTTCAAAGATCATCTAGTCCCAACCCCTCTGCTGTGCACAGATCTTGTGGTTTAGGAAAGGTTTTCCCCAATTTAGTACTCCCACTAAAAAGACCACAAGCTGCTTGCTCCCCTCCAACTGAAAGCACAAAAGATAGATAAGAACAATTTACTGGAAACAACAAGATAAGAAAATTAAGACTAACAGCAACAATTTTAATAACAAAAGCTACAAGACAAAAGACAAACATAAAACAATACTGGACCATTTTGCCCACCAGGTTTTCTCCCTCTGAAAGGAACACTCTTCTCCCTTGAAGCCAGAGAAACATCCTTTTCGTCTGCCTCTGGCAATGACATGAGGTGGTATCCAATAACATCTGGGTCTGGCCATGCCTCCTTAGCCATGGAAAACATTAACCTCTCAGCTACTGGAAAACATTAACCCTGTCCTTGGCTGAAACCAGGACACCAGGGACACCTTCCATTAGATCAGTTTGCTCAGAGCCGCATCCTACCTGGCCTTAAACACTTCCAGGGATGGGGCATCCACAATTCCCTGGGCAATCTATTCCAGTGCCTCACTGTCACAGTAAAGATTTTCTTTCTAATCTCTAATCTAAACAAACCTACTTTCATCTTTTGGAGGTTTATTTATTCCTTTCCTAAATATTCTTTTTCTCAAGATCATCCTAACTCTGTTCATTTTCTTCTTTCCTATAAGCCTTTTGAATACTGGTTAATTAGGCAACAATGATTTTTAACTTCTTTTTAATCATAAACATTATACTAATTATTTAATGACGATCTGTTTGTGACTTGTGGTAAGGAGCTGGTTTGAAGAACTTTATTTTCCCCTTTTCCTTCCCCCACCCAAGTTGTTTCTTTACAAATGCCCCCTCCTTTTTTTCCAAGGCCATCCATGATTAGGTTTTGCTCACTGCAACAGATTTTGATATGTCAACAGAGAAACAATAAGGCCATTGCTGTGCCCTGTTGCTATTCTAGTATTATTTTTGAAGTGCCTGAATCAATCTATCATGATAAGGACTTTAAACACTATTCCTAAGCTCATCTTAGTGCTCAATTCAGAATCTTTATTTCAATGCAACCAAGCCTGTAGAGATAGAAAACAAAATTAAGATTAAATATTTTCACTTATCTGAATCTTCTTCTGTGTAGATACTAAATTTCAGCAGATGCTGTCAAGTGGCTACATGCTCAAAAAATATTTTATTACTACACCATTGTAAATATGTCCTACTAACTTAACTACTCATGGTGCAACTTGTAGCCCTTCCATTTTGGGGGCATCTGTACTTCAGTCTCAGCACAATATATCTAGATCTTTATGAACAAATAATTCAAGATTTACAACCAGCTATGCAGTATTTCTCTGTTCATTGGAGACAATCACACCCTTGCAGCAAAGACAGCTGAATGTATCCTGGGCTGCATGGTTTTTTTTCAGGCATTTGCATCTAATTTTTAATTTGCTAAATTTACTTTCTAGACAATGTGTATTTCTCATTATTTCTTTTATTTCTCATTGAACTTTAAACGGCCTTACTTAACATCTTTCTTTGTATACACTTGTAAGGCCACAGATGAATTATCTCTTAATAGGCACACTGATTAAACAAATATTTTATTGTACTTTACACTACTTTACATCTACAGAAGATCACAGGAAAAATACACAGGCTTTTTGAACTGATTTAAAGAAGACATGGCAGTCTTGGTCATATTATCATTGAGTACAGGACAAGACTCTCCAGCTCCAGAAATCAAATTATTTTCAGTTTCATTTGAATTGTTTTCTGAAGAAGCATAAAGAATTTCAAGTCTTAATTCATTCAGCATGAAAGGAAATTTCTTACTTCACATTCTGCTTTTCTGAAGTACTGCACATCATGGAGAAGTGCATACTCAAGAAAAAAATCACCTGATAAGTTTAGACAAGAATATTAGGAATAGACATGTAAACAGATATCTGTCTTCCTGCTTCTAAGTTATTTTAGGGACTTTTAGGTGGAAAAGATGTCATACATATGCTGCAAAAAGAACAGTTGTGCTGAACCCTGGAAATCCTCTAGGATGTGACAAAACTCAGTATTTTCAAATCACAAAGGCTAAGAAATACCTGTTTTTTACTGGGAACAACGGCTGTACAAAAGCCACCAAGGAAATTTTCTGGAAACCACCCCAGAAAACTCTGAGCTTTGAAAAACATACTATTGCTAAAGCCCACTTCATACTTTCTTCAAATCAAATGGCTTGTGGTAAGCAGAGTCTTCGAGTTTCAAAGCAAGACCAGCCAAAAAAAAAAAAAAAAAAAAAATTCTTACTTGTTTTTTTTTTNNAAAAAAAAAAAAAAATTCCTACTTGCTTTTTTTTCACTGCAATGAAAACGTTATTTATAGGAAGCAACGGTCATGAGAAGTTAGCTAGCTTCATAATTGGAAGATTCTGGGAGACGAGGTGAGGAAGGGGTACAATTTTGGCTCCTTTAGAGATACTTTCTATCAAAATAGGAGGAAAGGCAAAACATTGCATTAGTTACCTTTATGTAACTAAAAGGTCTTCTATTTGCCTTGCATTTGTTTGCTGATATACATATATACACACACATACATACATGTACATATATATGCAACATGGTAGCATCATCAGATATAAAGGTACAAACACTAATAAATGGCCAAAGTTTCTTATTCCCTGTTGCACTGCAGATACTCAAAAGTCTCCCAAAACTGATATATTGCAAAGGTTGCCAAACCTCTTTTCTGCCTAAGCAGACGATTTTAAAGCTTCTATTGGAAAACCTAGTCTCCATGAAATTCCTTCCTTGCTGTTAGAACAATTAAGAAATGCTAGTGCACTGATTGTAAAAAAATATACAGCTTTTTTATAGCTTTTGCATTGCAGTATTACATCAGTGACTTTGAAACAGAAGTATATTTCAGTATAAGAAAGATATCATGGAATTGCTGTGATACTAAAATGAAAATTAAGTGTGAAAAGAGATATATAAGGGAATATAATGTGATTGGATTGAAAAAAATAAACCTGAGCAAGGACTCAGACTTATGCTGCCTGCCACACAACTGTTGGTAACACAGATTTAAATCTGATTCATGTGCATGTTTGTGGGGAACAGCCCCTCTCAGATGCACAAAACCAGGAGCTGCACCCTAATTGATACAACTCATTACCCTAGGTATGGGCAGCATGCACAAGAGTACAGAACTAAGAAGTGTTGACTCAGGCAGCAGTTCCAGCTCAGGGCCCCAGCACACTGAAACCCTCCTGGTGCAACACTGAGCTCATTTAGGCTGCCTCTCAATAGGAAATAATTTGTGGGGAAAGCTAAATGCTAATGCTCAGCAAATGAGTAGCTCTGCCACTCCCTGCTCTAGAATGAACTTTGTCACAGTATTTCTAGGACTTTTAGACCTCCAAGATGGTGGGGGCAAAGAATCTTAAAAAGAAGGTGGAGGAATTAAGATGCAGAAGGAAATCACAAAGTTTTGTAACCTCTTTTTGTCCTTCCAAAAAGGAAGAACAGGGCAGTCAAGCTTACAAGACATTAAAAAAAAAAAAAAAAAAAAAAAAAAAAAAACACAAAANAACCAACAAAACAAAACAGAAAGAGCAGACACTGTGGCTCAGTGGAATCCATGGTTGGGAAAATCTTATTGACAGAAAGATGAGCTGCCAGGACACAGCTGGTGTGGAGAGAAAACAGCATTGGAAGAAAAAGTGGCAGGCAGGTCTCCAGGGGAATGTCCACAGGGAACTTTATGCAACATGGAGTTACAGTCTTCTGGATGAATTGTCTCTAATATCTCAAGGGACAAAAACAGCAGTCATAAAATATCCCTCGACTCTACTGGTGAATTTACTATTATGTCACTTTTTATTCGTTGATTCTACTTCTCTCTTTAATACTTCATTTAGGCAAATCCAGATACTTTGTTTTTCTTTAGCCATCTCTGCTAAAAGGTAGTTAATGATGAAAGCACCACTCTTATTCCTCTGGTTGTAGTCCTACTGCAATTACCTTTCTCTTTCTTTCTCTGAGCTAAAGTATTTCTGTAAAATACAGAGTGATCAAAAGTGTTCTTGATGTAAAATGAAGCTGTTTAGTTATTAAGGATACTTTTAAACAATTCAGCATCTATTATCATTATTACAACATTTTTAGCCCTTTTGCTGTCAGTAATGGATTACAGATCCACAGAGGTCTTAGATACAAAGCCTCAAGTAGTTTAACACCTTTTCACCAGCCAGCTATTTTAGACATGTCATGTAGGCTGCAGGGATGCTCAGAAAAGTTATGGAATTTTCTGAGAAGATAATTTTGCTGCAAATACACTTTCCATTCAGGGAGATTTTCAAGTCCAAACCTGAGTGGTTTCCATTGCTCTGGAAGGACCACGCTGAGTAGGTTAGGCTGGATGACTGCAAGTTGTGCAGCAGTTACAAGAGTAGCCATTACTTGTATAAACAGAAGAGGATACTGTGAACCTATTTCTTAAGCTAAAACAGCATCTGAAACCTGTTCCTATTTTATTTTACATCACTACTTATAGTATGGTCCTCTTGACAGCTGATCAGAACAAATCACTCTCTAGGACACTGTCAGCAAGGCTGTAAATAAAAAGCAAACACGAGGCATATTAATAAGTGTCATCCTAACTCTATTAACTGAAAGAAGGAAGTTTCAGAAAGTGACAATAACAAAGTAGTGTTTAAAGAGATCACCTTTCAGATTTTTCCACACTGATAAGAGGAAACCCACTGCAAACTGTACTTCAACATTCCATTTGCTTCGCATGGAGCATTCTGTCCTCAAGGTTAAAATGAAGGTTTTATTTCCTTTCTAAAGTAGGACATGGCATGGGATAAATAATGATGCATTTTAAGGTGTTATAACTACTCCGTGTTCAAAAACCATACCCCAATTAACAACATTTCTTGTTAATGTGTCAGATTTTATTCAATATTTAACCTGAGAAGAAAACCAAATTTCCTAAATACTATTTGCCTTTCAGAACTCACTTTATTTTCATCAAATAGAGCAGCATGTAAGACAAATAATTTTACAAAGGCAAAGGAGATTTAAAAATTTGAGAAATTAAATCTAGTCTGCTACCTAAATAATTAAAAAAAAAAATCATTCCAGCTAGTGACGTATTACAGCTGAAATTTAGGGTTTTGCAGCATCTTTACTTATGGTTTACCTTTATTCCTCTCTGGAACATGTAAAATTGCACTCATGTTTCAAATAAACAATTTTTTTAAAAACTTCTTTTTAGTGATTGCTTTTGTTTATATTTTGAATCAATAAATTTTTTCGAACATTAAATACAAACAAAAAACTTAAAACTGCAGGAATATGCATTGGATCTAGGCAGCAATATACAACTATGTAATAAGCAGGAATCAGGATGGGGGCTGGAGGGTGGTTGTTGTGCTGCTGGTGGAGTTATGGGTGCTGTTTTCTAGGTCACAGATTAAAAGAGTGGGAGGGATTCCAAAACAAATTCTTTGTTAGAAGGCTGGTATTTTGTGATAAAATCAAGCACTTTTTCCTCATCTTATACAGGACAGTTGTCTTCTTTCAGTTGAAATTAATTGTGTGGAGTTGTCCAATTTCTTTGTTTACTGCAAATAAAAGACAGCTTGAGTTTCAATCCTGATTGCTGTGGCTTGGTTGACATGAGGCCCCAACTTTAAGAGCAGTAGTTTTCCATTTTACTTGATGTGTGCTTGCAGAATTGTAGAAAGGAGACTTCAACTTTGTGCATCAGTTGGGATAAGAATTCTAGTATAGACTCTAGAATTGTGTTTTCAATAAGGAAATGGTAATCTGAAAGAGGACGCATTAGAATATGCCACTTAAATGTCAAATAAGAGAGTGAAAATAAATTAACATTTCTGAAGAAACTGGGCTGCAAGAAAGATACGGACTTTGGAGAGTAAGTGCAACAAAGGACAACAAACAAAACTAGGGGAGCATATCTCCTATGATGAAAGGCTGACAGAGCTGGGACTGTTCTACCTGGAAAAGAGAAGGCTTGGGGAGGAACTTATGAATGTGTAGAAATACCTGATGAGAAGGAATGAAGAGTGAAGAAGGCAGACTGTTCCCAGTGGTGCCCAGTGTCAGGACAAGGGGCAATCTACACAAATGGAAACACAGGAGGTGCCATCTCAACATCAGGAAACACTTCTTTTTTACTATAAGGGTGGATGTCCAAAAGCTGCAAGGACATGGTCTTGGTTGACCAGCTCTGTGTGACCCTGCTTGAGCAGATAGGTTGAACTAGACAATCTACAGAGGTGCCTTTCAGCCTCAACTAGTCTGTGAAGCCCACAAAAGTGACTGGAGTTGTCAGATAACTCTACAGCAACAAGTCAGAAACTTACCAGCCCATACCAAAGGGAAGGCTAATTAGTGAACTGGTCTCAACTTTTAGATCAGTAAGTACATTCCTAAAACAGAAGCTATAGATATGTTACAAGTATTACTGGATTAAACAGCTTGTGTTACGCAGAAGGCAAGTCTGAGTGATGATTAACTATCATCATTCTAATGAAATGCATGAATTTCTTTGCCTATAAAAATCTTCTAGGCAGTGCTTTAAGTTAATTTACTCCAACTGAACCTTTATTTTGTAAGCAATCAATTTAGTCAAAGACAGATAATACAGAAAATGTCATTTGACACGTGGCTAAAATTCTGGAGTTCTAAGCAGCTTTTCAATTCTCACTTCTGACTTCTTAAACCTATAAGCTACTGTGACTCCAGAGGTTGCTCGATCACAGAAACAACCATAGCACTAGTGTGTCCTTTATGTTTACAACGTAAAGGTAAAAGTCTTAACATAGGTATAAAACAAATTCTTACCAATAAGGGGAGATCAACAACCACTGTAACTGATTTCTTTTCCAGAAGAGAAGTCAAAAGAATATAACTGCTTTATGACTTGTATCTTAAAACAAAAGGTGCTGCAGCCCCACAGGAACCATTTGCAATGAAAAAATGTATTGAAATGAGTAGGTAGATGCTGCTTGGAGTTGTTAGAGACTGGATAAGAAAGTGAAGAGTATGGCAAGAACCAAAGTGCATGCAAGGGATAAATGCTGATAACACAACGAGAAGACCGTTTTCTTCTGCTCCATTTGCCAGGACAATACAGTTCCTGTGACTATCACTTCTCAAAAGGCATTAAGAAATCATACACCTGCCTGACAGACCAAACACTCCCTTAAGATATCATCCAAATTACTAGCTTTGGTGACCTAAATTCAGAAAAAAAAAATCACGCTTTGCTAGTCTTGAAACATGTCTTGTTGGCTGGGATGTTGAATGACTTTACAATTGCTACTGCAGTTGCTATGATTTAAATTCTCATTTAACTGACTCAGTTCTCCAGTGCTACTTTTATCTTCTTCTAATTGAACGTGGCAGAATATTCAGTCTACGCCTCGCAGCTGCACAGGTGATAGTATAATAACGTGCAATAATTACATTTTACTGTCTCAGTTGTTATTAGCACTTGTATTCAAAGTTGCACATATTTTTGAGCTGTCAGCTTGCAACAGGTGAGAACATCTGTGCTAGTAACTGCCTATTAGCTGCAGAGATCTGTATCAGCTTTGGGGGTTTTTTGCTACCTTATTTGCTAACAAATTTAAAATGCAGTATTTCATATAACATCCTAAACTATATTTCAGATGCTTTCATGTCAGTGTTTTCAGGTCTCTCAAGAATTTATGAAATTGATAAATAACCGCTGCAGACTTCTCTGTCCACGTAAGACAACAAATGGTGCCATAAATATTTTCATGTTAACGTGGACTCTTTAAGTTCAGTGTATCAGTACATCGATAATATTTGTGCATGGGAAGCCACATCCATGAAGTAAAGCCAAACAAACCCGGCAGCTCTAATTAGGTGTATAGAAAGTTTCACTCTAAAACATTAATCATTGCATGGCTATGACTGCTGGTAAACTTCTGCAGATGACACGTTAGTGTTTAAAGGTGGCCAAACATTTCAACGGAATATTAAGAATTTCTAGAAATTCTTAATCATAGCATAAAACAGAGGACATCCTTATGACAGTGGACTTATGCCCATGATGTCACCCCAGCTGGAATACTGTCTACAAATCTCTTTTGCATACTCCAAAAATGAAGTAGTAGAAACAAAGCAGGTACAGCAAAAGCGTGTGAAAAATGATCAAAATCATGGTATGATTCCCACAATGTGATACCAAAGACACCAATGAGAGATACAAATGAGTTTGCAAAGGAGCAATGAAAACAAAAGTGATAGTGGAATAGGTGGTAACAAAGAAAGTGGAGGGCAGGAAAAAAACAAGGGGTAAAGTGAGAAAAGCACAATAGATTCTCAAGATGAGCTCTTTTGATATATACTTAAGAGACCTGATCACAGAATGGGTACTGTTGGAAGGGACTACAGTGGATCATTTGATCCCAGCTTCCTGTTCAGGTAGGATCACCCTACAGCACACTGCACAGAATTGCAACCAGATGGTTCTCGAGTATCTCTAGTGAGGGAGATTCCACAACCTCTCTGTCCAGTCTTTTCCAGTGCTTGGTCACCCACAAAGCAGTTTTTCCTCATATTCAGGTGGAATTTCCTGTGCCTCAGTTTCTGCCTATTGCTCCTTGCCTTGTTGCTCAGCACCACTGAGAAAAGAGGTCTCCTCTCAGTTGTCTCTTCTCAAGGCTCAACAGGCCCAGCCCCCTCAGCCTTTCCTTCTAAGAGAGATGCTCCAGGCCCTTAATCATCTTTGTAACTCTCTGCTGGACCTTCTCCAGGAGCTCCATGTCTCTCCTATCCTGAGGAGCCCAGCACTGGACACAGCACTCCAGATGCAGCCTCAGCAGGGCTGAGTAGAGGAGCAGGATCACCTCCCTCGACCTGCTGGTGTTCCTAATGCACCACAGGATACCACTACTGGCCCTCTTGGCCACAAGGACACACTGCTGGCTCATGGACAGCTTGTTGTCCACCAGGACCCCCAGGTCCTTCTCTGCAGAGCTGCTTTCCAGAAGGACAGCCCTCAGACTGTACTGGTGCCCGGGGTTATTCCTCCCCAGGTGCAGGACTCTGCATTTGCCCTTGTTGAATTTCAGACAGTTCTCTGCCCATCTCTCCACCCTGTCGAGTTCCCTCTGAAGGGCTGCACGGCCCTCTGGGGTATCGGCCACTCCTCCCAGCTTTGTGTCATCCGGGAACTTGCTGAGGAGGCATCTGCTCCCTCATCCAAGTCACTGATGAACAAATTAAACAATCCTGGGCCCAGTACTGAACCCTGGGGGACACTGCAAGTGGCAGGCACTAGAGTGTGCCATTGATTACAAACTCTCTGGGATCTGCCTTTCAACCAGTTCTCACTGTCCACTCTGAGAGTCCACTGGTCTTTCAAGGGTGCAATTCAAAAAGTCAAACAAAAAAGACCATTGTTTATATGACCCTTGTACCATGCTTTACATTTCCGCAGGGGAAAAAAAAAAAATAAAATAATTATACAATCCATCATCAAGCAGTTGAAGTAAAATCTCAGCAGATGTGGCATTCCACTTCACTTTGTTCTCTTTTCCAGTGCATCATCAGTATAGGATACCACTGTGAGCTACAGCTCCTCAACACAGAGCAAAGAAAAATGGAGAGAGAAGTTTCCAGAAGACAACAGTGCTCCTATCTTTCGGCCATATCCTTGTGGTTATTCAAATTTATTCCAGAAGCACTCTATAACATGAACCTCCCACTCCCAGTTCCTGTACAAAGCCCTCATCCAAAGCCAAGTGATGCCTTTCTACTGCCTTAAGTAGATCAGCTCCTTTGAACCCAGAAGTAAGTGACTACCATCTCTCATTACAGCCTTTTCTGTAGGAGCCAAGTGTTGTGTTAACGTTCTGCAGAATTTCAAATGAAGGGCAAGTTCTCATCAAAGAAATGTTGAGTAAAATAAACACAGTTCATAAAACAATTTGCTTCCTCTGCTGTGAAAGACATTCTCATACCATTCAAATTAAGGTTTTTCCATTAGAGTTTGCTCATCTCTTCTCTTTCAATTCTATAAAAAGAGAAATCACTAAGGAGCAGCTGCCTGTTCTTCAACAGCAAAAACCTGCAACATAATCTAAATTCTGTTTTTCTTGCTACGTAAGCATTTTCATTTCTTGACTTGCATTTTAAATTCATTTAGCAGCAAACATACATTAAAAAAGAAACCAAACATGTTCCCTTTTCCACACAAACAATCATGGTAAGTGGTTTAACACTGGAAAAGGACAAAATGCTTTTGGTATCTAAAAGCTAACTGACCTCAAACTAAACCTTATGTATTGTCACACTCTGATGAGATTTGGTAGATATCTATCTGTTCCTGTCTTTATCCACTTATTTTTATCAACTAAATTTAAGGCAATACCTGCTAAGACATCCTAGGGTAAATTTTTGAGTAGTGCAATTCTCATGCAGATTCATTGCAAAGCCCAAGTAGTGCAGATTGCTTTATTTCTAAAGCTCCTGCAATGCAGAAAAGTGCAAACTTCTCTAAAAAACCAAGGCAGAGGATGCGTTATACTTGTCATGGAGCTTTCAGCACTGAAAAGGGTTTCTTGAATATCAGAAATGTTTGGCATAAGTAAAATGCTTTTCTTCAACTTCTCAGCCTGATTCAAGTTAAAAAGGGTCACAGATTCATTTTTACTACTACAAACTCTTTTCTTTACAATAACCTTTTCAAATTATGACTATTTTAAAATAAAGGTACATGCACTACCATACTCCCTGTCTTTTTCTGCCCTTGCTAGTTCCACAGTAACATCTGTGCACCACAACTGGCTTACTTGCAGCAATATATTTTGTTCTGGTTGACATTTTCCCCAACTTTAAGCTCTGTAGCTCTTACACCACACACATCTTGAAGAATAAAGTTCTTATTACTAGTTAAAAACACAAATATATATTTTTTCATAATTAAAGGTCACATAAGGAGTTGGAAGACAGTTATTGTTTTCCTTTGTTTCATATAGTGTTTAACTGTATCACATATTACCTTTTCTTCTCAGAAAATTTGAATAACCTTGATTCTTTTAATTTTCTATGTTTGTGGCTTATAATCTTTCCTCTTTTTTCTTGGAGAACTCATTTAACTACTCCTGTTTTACATGTATGTATTTACTGTACCAAAAAAGGTAATTAAATTATTCCTTTAAAATAAGAATGCAAAAACTACCAACAGATTAAAAGCCTGAAGACTGTAAAATTAGGATCCATGAGTTATGCATTTAAAAAAACTAATGATCTGCATCAACTACGAATGCATCACTGAAATCAAAAAGCTCTATTTCTATTTTTACCACAAAGTCATTGACAGAATAAAGAGTCTAAAAGTAGTGCAATATTCATGAATAATTTAGTATGAGGAAAAGATGCCGATTGCATCAAGATTCAGACATCAGTATCTGTCAGCCAAATGGGACAGAAAGCTCCTTGTAAATGAATCTGTAAAAACAATTGAAATAGAAAATGGAACCACTTCTTACGTTTTTTATTCATTATCTATAGACAACTCAAAAGTCTGGTATGTTGTTCTTGTATCTCACAATATATATTCTTCTGTTTGATGTCTCTCATGCTGTAAGACACAGAAGGATCTCTCTAATGTGAAAGGAATATTCCTCATCTGAAAAAATGTGTAGTTTAAACATCCTCTATCTCCACATTCTTATTCACTATAGAATCATAGACAAAAATAACCACAAAAATTGTATTAACCTCCTCTTCTGCAGAAATCTGACCATATCTCCCCACTGTGTTTCAATAGAAGGGCCTGGACTATACAGAAGGTTACAATTTTAGTGGCACATTTCATAACTTTATAATTTCTGACATCTGGTTCAAGATATTTTAACCTGTTCCAGATAAGCCGAAGTAGTTCTTTCAGGGCTTTTTGGGGGTGAATTTTTGTTCTGTTTGCTTTCCATTTGAAAATGGGAATTAGAGCTACATATTATAGTCTAAAAAACATTTTAAAATTAATCACTTGGCAGATAGAAAATATCAAAATTAAACTGCTGATGCAAGTAGTATGCATGAGACAGTATGTACTGATGGAAATTACCACACAGGGCTTAATTATGCTCCACTGAGGTACACCTTCAAAAAAATTGAATCGATATGGATGTAACAAACAAACTTGGTGATAAAAACACATAAACCCAAAAAAAATCTGTTGCAGAAAATCAGTGAATGGAAAATGTGCAGCATTGCCATACAAGCAAAAGCAGTTCAAAGTACAGTATCAATGATACTAGCATAAAGTGAATTCCATGCCCAGAGAAGGGGAAGGGCAGACCTCTGAAATTTCTTGAGGAAGTGAGGGGAATTTCAACAAATTCCTAAGAAAAAAAAGTGACATGGTATACCTGAGCCATTAATTAATAAGAAAATAGATCCAAAATATTTATAAAAATTAAAAAAATAAAGCATTCTACATTTTATTTTGGGACAAAGGAGAAAAGGATTGCATTATACCACCACTATGAAACTCTGGAATAGAAGTAATTTTTCCTAATACCATGATCCACATCAAGACTTATGAGGTTAAAATGGAAAGGCTTGAAGAGGGCTTGTAAGGAAACCCATACAAATAGCTGAAAACACCCAGTAGAGCAACAATAAACCAGAGAAACATGCAGCCCCTTTTGGATGCATCTAAATGAAATATCAAACCTTGTCTCAACTCCTACAATGCAACACTGGGCAACAATCTTCAGATTCAGTGAGTTTTATGAATTACTTTAATCTAACAAGACCTTTCTCTAAGTTCACGGTTTGCATCAGAGGGACTAATAGTTCTGTCTCATCACGACAGTTCCCAGTTATCTCCTAAAATGAAAGAAATCCCTAAAGAGACTACCTGTAAGTTGATATCCTTTACTGAACCAATAGTTTGAAGATAAAATTATTTCACTTCATAAGCTACAGTCGGGGTTTTAAAATAGAATCCCTTTTGCTCCCTGCAGTCATTAAGGTCAGTGAATAACTTTCCAGCAGCTGACTAAAGGGATGTTACTTGTCAGTCTGACTGCACTGTGATTAGCATCAAGACAGAGTCCATTCTTTAACCATAATCATTTGTGTTGCATGTTAATAACATGGTGACAGAAATAGAGCACTTCAAAATAGAGTACTTCCATTTGCATCTTTCAACACAAAGACACTATTTTCTTACCTTCCAGTTCTTTTACAGGATAGCTGAGGTGACATCCTCTTACCCCTCCATAAGAAATGTGACAGGTCTCCATTTAATACTAGTGTAAAGTAAATTGCCAGAAAACAACTACCCATGGAGTAGCAGCATTTGTAGGGTGGACGATAAAACCTTGAACTTATTCTGGATAACTCCAAAGTAACAAAATGTGCAATTGTGTATAAATTCTTATTTTGAGCTAGCTGAAAAGTGTTATTAAATTTCCACTTTTTATATTTATTTTCTATACAATAAAAGAATGAAAAAAAATAGCTTCAAAATGACAGTGAACTTTCTTATTTATAAAATCTTTCAGTTGTTAAAACTCCTGCAATGTTTCTCCACTTCCATTTAATGTCAGCACAACTGCTTGTTCCAACAACATAAGTTTCCCTGGACTGCTCTCCAAAAACTGATGGCTTGTTTGAAACTTCTGAGTGACTCACTCAGTGATATTTGGAAGTTCATACTCAGGAAACAATCCACTTTTATTTATGTGAAATCAGCTGCACCATAAGGCCACTGAGTTATAGTAAGCAACTAAGTAATGCAGCTAAATCACATCAGTGTGGATTAACTGAACATGAAATTTATTTATGACAAAATTGAATCTGAATATAGCGAGGTTACTTTCAAAAATAAACTTGACATGGCAGGAAAAGTGTGGGCTTAAAAGGTACATAAAAATTAAGCTGTAGGAGAATTGAAACATCCATAGGTAAAATTGTAGCATGCCAGAGAATTACAAAAAACATAAAACAATCATAGGCAAAAAACCCTACTGATGGCAGAAAGAAAAAACAAATGGCAGTTCTGTAAAATCACACCTTCAATCAAAAAGACCAGCTTTTTTTAACTAAAAGGTATTAACAAATATTAAAGAGACAGGACAAAGATGACAAAAAAAGACTCAAATGCTGAAAGATATAATTTTTTGGGTTCTTCAATTAAAAAAAAAATTGTAAAGAGTAGTTTCTCATATGGGAAATAAACAGACCAGAAATTCAAAATTATATATAACAGCATGCTTGCCTTGATAAGGGAAAGCTTTTAAGTAAACTTTATGCTACAAAGAATAAAACTCTGTACCTTGTATTTAAAAAAAATAATTTTAAGTGAATCACGAGAACAAAAAATTCATGATTAAAAGCAAAACCTCATAAGATAAACACCAGCACAGATATATTTCTACAGAACAAGTGAAAGCAAGAATGTCAACTCTAGTCATGTTGTATTACACATACATCATGCCTAGCTTATTGTAGAAAATTCAGGTATCACGTGCAAGCAATGGCTGATCTTTAATCAAATACTGAGCGTGGATCTACATGGGAGGTGTTCTACACGTGTGCCAAACAGGTTTCATTTTCAGTGGCACTTTCAGGGGTTGTTTTAACTTAAATACTAGCAACTGGGTGTGCAAACTAGAAAGAGTGCCAAGCTCCTTGCAAGTTCCTCTTAAAATGAACATGCAGTGAGAGGCTATGTAGCGTTTTACTGCCTCCCTGCAAATGATCTCTACATTTTTCTCAAAAAATAAATTCGGCAACAGTTTTCAGTGGAATTCCCATATTAATTGAGGTACTTGTGGAGCAGATATTTTGACTAGACGCTAAAAAGCTTAAAAAAAAAAAAAAAGGATGAAAAGGTTGTACAGATGGAAGGTGAATTTATATCACAGAAGAATCTCCAACATGTTGATATAATTAAGCCTCTCTAATGAGTTAGAAATCCAGACTAGTCCCACAAGCTATTTTAGTTTCTCTAGCCGCCTTCTGCAGTCGATGGGGAAAGACTCTTCTTGAAGGCAATGCCTAGCTCGGGGGCTGATCTTGTTCTCTAGAGGGCAGTCTCTTGCTCTCTCTTTCTGACTGACTACAGAAAAAAAATTAGATCAGCGATTAATAGCATCCCTTTGTTAATCAACTCATTCCATACTAAACTGGTGTGTGGAAAGATTGGCAAGAGCAATTATTTTGAGGAATTAAATATTGTCCCAGGTATAAATCTTTAGTGAAATGTTTCAAGTTTAACAAAGAAGCCAGAATATCTGTAATGCAGCATCAGCAGCAGGCTGGAAGGCTTCTTTCATGGTGATTGAACAGTGACATGTTTTGTTAAAGAGCAACTAAAGCAAAGTGAAACTATTCTTACAGAGAAACTGATACCAACAACTCGTCTTTATGCTTGATAAATATTTATCATTTGAAATTTATTGAAGGTGAACCAAACTAACCACTAGAAATTGCTTTATAGGAATTCTAGTGCAATGGTTTGCTAAGGTCTCTTAGGCTTTATAAAGTGATGCAAACTTGCAGAAATACGCATAAGAACAAAACACTATGCCAGTAAGAAAATATTATTGCAGAGAAGTTTCAATGGCACTCTTTAAAGCTAAATTAAGAAGGTGTGGGATGGGAAATTCTAAGTGACTCACATACCATCCTGTCCTGTACAAAAAAAAAAAAAAAAAAAAAAAAAAAAAAAAAAAAGAGTAAATATATAAATTATGAAAAATTGCAATGCTAAACACTTTTTCAGGACCACTGATCCTGAAATGTATGCAGATTACAGTAAGAGAGAAAAGTTTAATTCAAAATCTAACTAGCTTCTTGACTCAAAACCAGAGCTAAACCTAGAGGAGATTACTCACAAACTGGTCTGAGCTAACAAGAGACAATGTTAGGTATCAAATAGCGTTTGGCAACTTGCTGAAATAGCGGCCTCTGCTAAGGTTGTATATCCTCCCTTGCTGCACACATAAAGGACAACTAAAAAAACCCTAGGCAATAAACTGACTTTATATTTTTGAGGGAATGCTGTAGGCAGAAATAACTTGTGCCACCTCCTTCAGTGAGGGAGGGACTAAAGGGAAGTGGCGAAAGGCAAAAATAAGACATAGAGAATACCGAACCATCAAATGTAAGAACTCATCTCAGAAGTTCATCAGGGAAACTTATGTCTCTCTAATCTGCCAATCAGAAGCAATGGAAAGAGCAAACTACATTCAGTGCAAAACGTCAGGAAGGCTAGTCTGTGCCCTAGCACTGGCCAGCAGTAAAATTAGCATCAGTAGGCAGGGGAAGGAGGGAAACTGAAAACAAGTTATGCTAGCCAGTAAGGTAGGGATGTAGCAGTGGGACTCATCTCTGAAACACACACTTTTTAAATCCCAGTACTGACAGCACTTTTTCTGAGGAAGAGGAGTATGTGTCGTCCTGAGTTTTGCAGTCTTTCTATGTTTTCATTCCTGTAATAGAGTTTCTCACGAATTTTCTGTAAACGTAAGGCATGTTTACCTACCGGTCTTTATTATTATAATTCTTTTTGTAAGGTGGACAATTATGATAGACTTTTGGTCTGACCAGTGCCATTGAGAGGTGGTAACCCCGTCCTCCAATCCATGGTTGTCTCTAGAAACATATATAACTGACTGAATAAAGAGGCCGGGCCCCTTTTTNCGACAAGTATGTGTGTGTCTTATTTACATGAACATACATAAAAGTAAATATATATATAATAATAATATTTTACCAACACTTCAATAACAACTGTGTCCTAAAGCTTTAAAAAATAATTTTGTGGAACTACAGCTGCAAAACCCTACAGATACAGAGGCAGCTTGATTAGGAAGGCTAGGGGAAAAAAAAATAAAAGAGCTACCCCACATCTCTTGACCAGGGGGAAAGTCACCTTCCTTAGTATCAACCACATTGGCTAAATAACAGAAAAGTCATTTTATTCATGTTTTATTACCTTTTAAGAGCAAGCACCAGGACTCTGCTCTCTCTCCAATGTCTTGTGTTAGTCAGGAGCAAAAATACAGATTTGTGATCCACAGGAAGCTAGCCATAGGTGTAGATGAATTAGTCAACATACACAAAGCAGAGCAGAAGGGCTGATTAAGGTCTTTTGTTCTGATGAAGATTTAAAGAGTTATCTTTATTTGTCTACACTCAAAATCTGACAGGTAGAATCTGCAAAAACCCCTAATTTCTTCTATTTAATTCTTGCCCAGCAAATGGCAAATGTCCCTATACCCTGAAGGCAGAAAACAGCACCGTCATCACCAGCACGGACATTATGGTCCCAATTATACATTGCACTGTTATGCCTGGCAGAACTTGGGAGCAGTTTGATGTTCTTTTGTCTTCCTGAGTTGGCAGAAAATAAAAGTCTGAAACATGAATTTCCCTACCCTCAGTTAATCTAATTGGGTTGTTCACTCATTTTAAGTGCCAGCATTAACTGTTCAATGATCCTATTTTGGAAAGCAGTTGTGAGAGGAAGTGGAACTGAAGCACAGGAGGATCAGCTGGGAGTTCTCAAAAGCAATAAAACACAGAAGGGAAAAGTAAATGAGAAACAGAGGATGAACTGGAAAGAAAATGCTAAGAATAAAAGGAAAGAGACAATAAACAGACAGCAGCTCTAAAATTGGCTTTCCAGTTCTTGGTGACATTCAGTCTCACTGAGACATTTATTCTGGATACTGGTAGTACATTTAGATATTATTGTTTACTTTAGCTTCTTAAGAACTTTCTATTGGCTTTACTGGGAAATCTGTTACGGGTCAGAACTGGACAGTTCCCAGGCTGCTTACAGAGGTAGAGGTGCCCTTCCATTGAGGATGTGTTCAGTACCAACTACCAATACAGAAGGCCATTTTCATTTTTGTTAAATGCAAGCAAAATTAGGAATGTTTACAGTGCTTCGGGCATCAACTAAGGTAACGTGCTCTTCTGCAAAAACCCCCGAATTTTCTTGTTTGGAACCTAGAAGATCAGAGGAGGCATAATAAGCTCTTGGCTTAAGGGGCAAGTTGATAACTCTGAGAAAGAATACTCTTATCTGTCATGAGAAAACATGCAGGAGAGAAAGTTAAAAACTTTATTACCTGTAATGAAAAATACAAAAGGGCAGGTGTGGATTTGCTGAACCTGTTGCACAATCCTGCCTACTGGGACATGTTATTGGTACAACAATAGAGGGACTCTATAATGTTTGCTATCAAATTTGTTTTTGACTGACATCACAGGCAGAGATTAATCAAGATTGCCTACTAACAAAGACAACTGCTCAGTAAGCAAGGAGGAGAAACTGAGCAAAGTATTTAACATGAATGAGCAGCCGGCCTCTTTCAGATGCATTATGCTACCAGGAGAAAAGCTGTGGCATTACAGGCACATTTTGTTTCTCACGTACCAAAGGACTGAATGACAGACACTGAAAAAGAAATTATTTTATGACTGCAAATCAAAGGAATTCCAGCAAGTACATCTTAACTAAGTATTGCAGAGGAACAAGGATAAATGTCCTCATTTGACATTCAGCTAAAAATTTTCTCGACTTCAAAGTTCTGCTGATTATTAAAAGGAATGCAGCAAAAGCAGGGCTCATCTTGTTTGTAAAGAAAGTGTTGATTGTCAAGGGGGTATCTTTTGGTACCTTTGATATCAGAAATGGAGACTTTCTACTTTAACTATTAAGCTACAGCACCAAAAACAAATAAGATGTTTGAATCAAGGTGACACACATAACCTGTTACCTGAAAGCATGGCTGAGTAAAAAAGACAAAGGTACTTTCTCAAAGTAAAAATTTGTGTTAGAAAAGAGAATAAACATATTCAATAATTTCATACATGAAAAATGTTTAAGTGTATGAGATTCTCAGCCTATAGACTTTTTAAACTTAATTTAGTATTTACATGGCACTTTTTTGAAAACAGGTATGATTAAAATCTTTCTAAATTCTTTGGATAAGACAAAGACTGTCAGAATTAGCTGATTATAAATGTATGTTATTATTTACTTTGATTCTTATCTAATTGTTTAAAACCAAACAATTTTAACAGCATTAAAAAATGCAAGCGTATGTTGAACGTTGTGGGACTACAGAGAGATCTAATTTTTCTGAGGACTTTTAAAATAGTCTTAACCTACAAACCACACTAGGTGTATTGTATTTTGCTTTCTTGAACCAGAAGAAAGATAACTAAATACTCAAAAACTCTCAAACATACACATCAATAAAGATTTCCTCCTTTACTAGGATTTTACCATAACTTGGCTCTTTGATTTCAAGCATAACTTCAGCTAAATCCCTAGTTACAAACGGTGAGAATACTTCTGGTAAAATAAATGAAATTAAATATGATTCCCATAAACTAGTACTGAAAACAGGAAGAGGGAAAAAAAAAACAGGTAAAGTATTTATTCAGAACAACAGACGCATATTGGTAACCCATATGATTTCTTTAGCCTGCTCTGCAAAAATATCAACAAAGAAAAAACCTTATTTAAACACATGCTGCCGTGTTTTCAAGAAAAATTTATAAATCTAAGCAATCTAAAATAACATGAAAAAACAGAACCAGCACAAAAAGGATTAAGTTTCTTGCTTTAAATAAATAAGAAACTGGCAAAGCCTATTTATCAGAATTTCATTCTATAAAATATATTTACTCTACAGTGCCCCAAAAAATTTGGTAGGAAATTTGTGTGTTTTTATGCATGTATTAATTATTTACATGTGCATCCGATTTTTCACTAAGAAAAACATGTAATCTAAATTTATTTAAGTGAAAATTAGTTAGAAACTTAGGGAAAGAAATTACATAATTTTCTGTAGATTTTCTGTAAGTCTTTAAACTCTTGTACTGGTTATTCTAAATATACTACCCCTAAAGCAAATAAAAGATAAAAATGATTGATATCTTGGGTGCCCAAGCAGTCAGTAGGAAGTTAATACTACTTCTCCAACTTGATTTTATTTGTAGTAAAGATATATGTCATAAAACAGCTTACTGAGAAGCACTTCAAACTCTGAAAGTAAATCCATTATCTTTTCTGGTGTTTTCCTAGCAAGTTGATTTTCCTTTTTTAGTCTTTTTGCTTGCTAACAAAGCAGTTTTTGTGTTCTGTTTTCACTGCAAAAAGAACAGCAATACCTGCCTAACCTTTCTGTGATAGCTACCAAACAGCTTTTTAAATGGCAGATGCTGAAACTCACGGAGGATTTTAAATTTCTCCCTTACAGCGAACGTAACTCACTGTTTGTGAAGCCCTTGTCTGTAAGACAGCTAACAGGTCTAGCAAGTTTTCTTCTTCGTCCCTAGCTGTTAGAAAGTGATACAGAGAAGAATCACTGCAACTTGGGTTTAAAAAGCCCCTACCACTGTCAACAGGGACCACAAGGAGCAATGCACCTTCTTTACTGCTTTTCCCAACAACAAGTGGGGGAAAAAAGGCATTGGGAAGAGACAAGCAAACACGAAGATCTCTTTATAGCATCTAGCTTTCAGTTCTCTCCATCAGTGGCATGGCAGCAAACGGGGTTGACAGGGAGGACATGTAGGGTGTGAGGCCTGGAGGAGCACCAAAGGTCCCCACTTCCGGCTCCCCACGTGAGATGGACAAGAGAAGGGCATTCAACACTGCCCACACCAACCTCCAGCCTCCTGTGATACACTAGGAACATACTGTTTGGAAGATCTCCAGTCACAGCAAATCTCACACAGCTCTTAGGAAACTGCAGCTGGCCCTTGCACAGAAAGAAGATATCTCCCCATACCTACATTTGAATTTTTGTAGGTGACAAGGAATCACATTAAGCTTTGTCTGCTAAGTCAGAGAAGGTCAGTAACATTATAAATCAACGCCTTGCATACAAATCAAGTTCTCTAAATCTTTATTCGATCTCTGAGAAACTAGATTGAAGAAAGAACATGGAAAAAATTGCCAAAATGTTCCCAGACAGATACAGCACCATTTTCATAAATTTTAATTTTAAGGTCTTCTAAAACATATAATGTTTGAGTCCTCAAACTATTCTTCCTACAGTTCTGCAATGTAGGTACTTCAGATAATCCAGTAGTTCTACTTGTGCTGGAGTCATAAGCAAACCCAGCTTCTTTATTTTGTATTTTCTTCCATTTGCTTCATGTGTTCAGTTCATCTACCAAGACTGCCCAAATGACTTCAAAGACACTGATGTTGAATCTTTACAAGTCTTTACACTTGATATACAAAATGTATATAAAGTTTAGACCTATTTTATCACTTTTATTCCAAAGTAAGCTTTCTACACCTTTGTATTACATCAGTTAAACTCCCTTTCTTTTCCATTAAAGAATTTTAGACCCCAGAATTCCAAACATATATATGTGGGTGGTGTTCAAGGCAAATTAGACTTGACAAAACCTACCATAATGGAGAATGGAAAGGCACTGACATCAAGAGCTGTAGAAAAACTCGAAAAGATTTGAAAAAGGCAAAAATGAACATTGTGAGGAATACCAAAAGCATGAAATTCTAGAGAATATACTTACAGCATGGTCTTCAGTATGAAAAGGGGTATTTGGCCTCCAGTATGAAAAGGGGTATTCTTGTTTTAAAGATCACAAGCATTTCCTTTCACAATTCATCTTCTCAGATGACACAATTCATGTCACAGAATGATGCACCAGAACTTCCTCTTATGTCAAGAACTAAGTCCCATAATGTTGGACTATAGCTCAGCAGTTACCTAATTCCCCTCCTTGTAATCACACACTAAAATCAACAGGCAACAAGGAAGCTAAATAGCAGTGAAGAGACTAAATTTGTAGCAAAAATTGGTATGCATGCTCTGCATATATTTGCCAAAACGATAGCTCTGAATGGTGCCTTTTCTTGCCTTTTCCCGTTTTTATGACATTTACTTGGCAATTTCTGATTTCACTGCTTGGCCAGCGTGTAGGCTGGATGGGACCTCTCAAGTCAGAATCTAGTCCCTTGCTATTACAAGGGTCTTAATAAAAGGTAAGTGCAGAGCACCTGCAGATAGGAAACTTTCCAATTTTCAGCATACATATATGAAAACCATAATGTAAGCTTAAACTTTGCTTTTCCTTTCTAATATACGTAGAGAAAGCAATCAACCATTCCTGTTTGCAGCTGACTCTTGGGAGATTTGCCCATTGAGCACTTTAACTAGATTACAATGCATGGGTCAAAGAGATGGAAAGCAAACACTCGTGTCAGGCTTGCAGATGGAACAGAAAGAGCTGGAAATGTTGGCCAGTAGTGTCAGCCACACAACTCAAGCTCTTTGTTCCAGACTTGTTGCACCACAGACTTGGGGCTACCCAGCGAACAAAGCAGCAGTACAGACTTCTCCAGTAATGAAGAAAAGCTGCTCTAACAGCCTTCAAGCTTAGCCTTCCCTCTGGAACATGGGGAAAAGCAGGTTCAGACAGGGACTGTGTGTGATGTGGCTATACTACTTGGAGAGCACATTAAAGCATTCGTTGAAAATATTCATCCAATATAAAATTTGCTGAGTATTTCCAGCTATGAGTCATGTTTTGTATCTTTGGAAGGGACATAAGTGAGGAAAAAGAACTGTATTACTTAGAAATAAAATAAATTGATATTGCTATGGAATTCACTGGCTGGTCCTGCAAAATACATCTGCTATCAGAGAATTTGATGCCATTGTGCAGCAGAATACAAATTACTTTAGCTACATTTTAAACTATCTGTATTTAAAACTTCAATTCACAAATTGCCTGAAAGATCTTCAAATCACACATATGCATTACCATGCTCTGACCAATTTATTCATGAGCAGGCATCATCATTCAAACCAAAGCAATTCCAAGTTAAAAATCTGGAGGATCATTCAGTGTAAAAACATAACTCCCTCCCTCTCCATGTACACAGAACTATGTATAACCAATATAAAAATACTCTCCAGTTTCTCTTTTTGTGATGCCCCAAGCAGATTCAGACAAATCAAACAAAACCAAACAAAACCCCAACAACAATAACAAAACAAACAAACATTTGCTCCCCCCCCCCAAAAAAAATCCCAAAAACCTGCACACCCCTCCAGCATATAGAAAACACATCAGAAATTTATAGGCATTGTGACTTTTTGTTATTTTTTTCAATCTGGACTACTATAAGAAAATACAAAAGTCTCCTTCAGAAAAAAAATCACCACTGTTTTGTTTCCACATACAAATAAGCAAATATTATGCAAAAGAAGGCTGTTAATCATGGTATTAAAAATGTGAAAGGAAAGGAGATATAAATACTGGCTTAGTTTTTACTCATAGTGATCTTCAGAAGATTATGGGAGAAACAGAAGAAGAAAAACCAGGGGTTCAGCAATAACTAACTGAAACACAGAATCATAATTGCCCATGGACAGAGAGCACAAAGGAAAAGAGGTCATGGAATTAATGGAATTAAACTCTGTTGGGGTTTTTAATAAATATCTTTGATCAAATACCATGATTGTATGACCCTCCCACTGTTAAAAGGGAGTTGAAAGTTCTTGAAAATGAGTTTATTTTAAGTCCATAAGTACTGAAATATCTGACCTTGCTAAACAAGCAACCAAACCAAGGAGCCAATCCACTGACGTGTTAACGATCGGTAGCGCTGAAACGCATTTGTGTTCCTAATGATGACAATGACTCTTGTCATTCAATAATTTTGAATTGACATATGTGTACTTACTGAATGCTACTAGATTCAGTAGTGCCTAAAAAGTAAAGCATACAGTTGTTCTATTCACTGAATCACCACCTTACATAATAAGTTTATTTTTATCAGGTGCATATCAAAGAGTACAATCTTCACGACAACTTTGAATTTGAATGCTGACAGCCTGGCTTCCCTGACTTAAAAATTTCCAGAGTTCATGGTTTATCTACAGAAAAATTACAAAGATAGGTATAACCTCTGTTTGACTAAATTGAATTGATTAGGTAATAGAATAATACTTGTTTAAATTTTGTGTCACAGTACACGGTACTAGAATGGGAGATTCATTTTTCTCTTAGCTATTAATTTGCATTGCTTGTATATTGACTTGTCTGATATGGGTAATATTTTTCAATGGCTAGAAAACTGGGAGGCAAACTTCAAGTGAATAAAAATGAGTTCTCTTTCCTTATTTTTGGTGTCTTTCTGTGTAATTATCAATAAATGCAAATTCCATGCCTCAATTTACTTATTACCAGAAAAAGTTTTAATTACTTTTAGGCATCACTGTCTATCCAAATCTGACTGACTGTCAAAAGATAAAATTGAGAAATTGAGATTTAGTAATGAGCAATATGGAACATGGATAGTTTACTATCGCATGTCAACAAAGCTGCCAGTTTACATTACCAGTTAAATAAAGCACTGCTTCCCATGCTGCATGTGCGTAGCTGATGTGGCTAAACAGGGACCTGCTGTCTGTTTTGGGCCTTCTTGCCTGAGGAAATGAAGCTTAGTTGGTTCATCCATACATTTATGGGCTTGTTCTCCAAATCTCAAAAACCCCCGTTTTCAACAAGCTTCACACAAGTTCTTGACCAGCTGGAGGAGGAAGCTCTTGTCAACCTCCATCAATGACAGAAAGTCTGAAACACTCACGTAGCCCCACCTGTGATATTACTGCAGAATTCAGGGCAGAAGGGACCCCTGAGGATCAAAGAGGTCAACTCCTGCTTTCAGCAGGGTCTTCTAGATGAGGTAGCCTGGGGGTGTATATAGCTAAATTTTGAGCATTATCTTGGACAAAGATTCAAAAACCTCTCTGGGAACCTGTTTGAATCTCTGATCATGGTGAAAAATGAAATAAATTTCTTCATCCCTAACCATGTTGCGACTTATATCCATTTCCTCTTGTCCTA
This sequence comes from Machaerirhynchus nigripectus, assembly GCA_013397975.1. Lineage (NCBI taxonomy): Eukaryota > Metazoa > Chordata > Aves > Passeriformes > Dicruridae > Machaerirhynchus > Machaerirhynchus nigripectus. Next base: position 673,233 of record VZRQ01003239.1, on the reverse strand, counting down.
TCATTATACACCTTAGGCTGGAAAACTTGGCTGTACCATCTCCGTACTTTCTATTAGGTTTTTCTCATCTTACTGTTTGGGAAAAAACCACATTTTTTAGTAGTAGCTGTAATAGGAACAACTTTCTGAGACACAACTGATTAAAAAAATATTTTAAAAACCATGTTGTATCTCTCTGAAAATGATGACATCTGAGGTAGCAAAAAGGAATGCTATATCGGGTTTACTTCATTTCATCTTATGGCCACGGTTTGGTAAAAAAGTTCTCTCCATCTCTTGAAAGTTCAGTATAACTATAGAATATAGAAAGTAATTCTTATTCCCTTGAAATTGGAAAGAATTGAAAACAAAGCAATGTTTTAAATTTTTGAGTTCTTTTCTTTTAAGGGATTTTGAAAATGTGTGTCACTTTTACAGAACTCTTTTCCCAAGGGCAACAAAGTGTCAGTTGGTAAGTACCTATGTATTAAAAGATTTTTCAGTGGCAAGCAGCTTCTTGACAGACAAAGGCACAAAGATAAATGACTGGAGACTGAAGCTAAGCAAAGTCTGACTGGAAATATTTTCAGAGTAAGTGCAATTAATCAATGGAACACCTCACTTAAGGGTATGCTGGATTTTCTGTAGAACATTTTAAATCAAAAAATGGATGTCTTTTATAAAGATTCAGTCTAGCTTAGCCATAAATTACTAGGCTGTACAAAGATAGCTGAAAAGTAGCTGAAAAATTTTGGCCAGAGTTTTAATTGCATGTCAAACTAAACGTTGTAGTTGCCCCTTCTGACCTTAAGATTTTGGACTCTACAAATAAATTAGTTTCAACTTCTAGAAAACAGAAATTTCAATAAAATTTTTTTAAGGCCCAGTGCAAGAATGTGGAAAGTTTTGGATACAGAGTGGGATAAGCTCGGTGTGGTAACTCCACCCATTGGGTCTCATGTCTTAGCTCTGTGAATATTTGGAATCCTGGTTGCAAGAGGACTCTTTGGACTTCTAAAGATACAGGAGCAAAAACCAGAAACCCAGCAGCTATTGAGGAACAATATTTACCAGGCACAGGTGATGGCAGAAGGTATCATCCTTTCAGCACTCCAACACCTCCTTTGGTAAGAGCTGAAGCATGGTAATGGAGGACAATAGGAGGATGTACTTCACAACCACACTCCAGAACTGAACTATAATGCTACTGCAGGCATTGCCTTAGGTTCCTAGCCAGCTGGGCCCAGATGCAGACAAAAAGCACAAGGGCAATTTTCCTGAAAGGGCACCTCCATGTCTTCACAGCTACAGAAGAATCTGTTACACGTCTGATGCCTCAGGGCATAGAGACAAGCTTTTCTTCACAATACAAAAGCTGAAAAATGACTAATGATGGAAATAGAGTCTTTTTATCTGATTTAAAGAACTGGTGTTCAAACATTTAATAAGATTACTTCTGTTTTAATTTAAGAACAAAGTAGAAAATACATTTATGTAATTCCTTCCTCTCCCTGTAAGGTATTGTATTGGGAATACTATTTCCCTCCTATCTTTGCCCAGAAAACATCTTTACATGAACACAGTTTGCAGTTGCAAATGAAAAATATTCTTTTTGTTGAAAAAGCCAAATATTTTTTCTTTACTGGAAGACATTTGCCTGCCTCTAGACTATACTCAAAAATGAGGACAGTAATTAGATTTCTTCATTGTGGATTTCTGACAAAAAAAATTTCTATCAAATTATTGAAATATCCAAGCAAAGAACGCATTGATCATGGGTGTTCTATTTTTCTTTTGCGATTACTTTATCTTGTGTATAATGAACTGTTAATAGCCACTACAGTGATGTTTCATGCAATTTTCAGAAGAATAATTTCCTTCTAATACTTTTTCCTCAATTTAAGCCAATAAGTAGCTTTCTCCATTATCCAAGGAAGGTTTTCCAACCTTTTGGAAAATATCATTTTCCATGTTTTCATACTATAAATGATAACACTTCAGTTTTCCTGTAAGAATATCTCTGTTCAGATAACTTGTAGATGAGACTGTACTGAATAAATTTGAGGAGCTGGAGTGACCTCATATGCATGACATGCAGAAGTACTACCCTGAATTGCATTTTCTTTAACCTACAGTTTAATTTTAGAAAAACATTTGCTAGCAAGGTAGAATTGAATGAAAGCTTCTGTAAATTGTTGTATTAAATAGATTAAATATATCTGCTGTTAAAAATGTATATCATATTTTTAGCCTTATTTCCACTTATTTCAAAGCCTCCACTTAGAATTATTCCTGACATGGATGTGGTCAAATGTTTTTTATATTGTTCAGATGACAAAATTTCACCATCATATGTCTGAGGGTTTGAACAGAATTCTTGGAATATCTCATTATTAGGAGACCTTTTTACTGCATTTTAGCTATTTGCATGGCTGTTCTTTGAAAATTCCGGACATGGGCACCAGGACTAGACACAGAATTCCTTCTAAAAATTCCCCTTTTTGTCTGCCTGCCATCCAAGAACCCTGTTTGGTTGAGTGTGGCATCACACTGTGATGACAGACCAATTATCTACCAAGATTGTATTTTTTTTTAAGGAACACTGCTTTCCAGAAGAGAAATGTTCTAGAAGAGAGGAATACAAAATCTATGCAGACGTGCTGTTCTCTCACTAATCAAGATCACTCTGTGCTAGTGACTTGGTTTTGTTACTTAAAATTCCCTGACCTCTGCAAGGCAAATGCCCCTATCATTTAGAAACTAACTCAATTTATAAACTTGTGGGTTTTTCCCTCAACAGAAACTATAAATTCCAAGCAAGAGGAGTCTGGCAGGAGGTTAATTTTTCATAAATCCACACGCGTAATTTTTCTCTTTTTTACCTCTCTCTGCTCAGTGTAAGTGAAATACCTATATCATGTGTTCCATTTTGTAGGACTGACTTTAGCCTGTATCAGCTCCAACTATTCTTTTAACATATAGTGGAGCATTAGCTTCCTTCTAGTTCCTTTGAAATTCTTTGGTGGCCCAAGATGCTAACATTCATGACAAACACTCACAAGGTTCTTTGATCAGTTTGTCAGAAAATTTAAATAGAGATTTATTTAGAACAACTTGCTCTAAAATACCGAACCATCATCCTCACAGATTACTGCAGAAAAAGTTTTAGCATTTGTCTTCTGTTTCCCCAAAACACAAGACTTAGAAAGTACAAGAATATTAAAGCAACACTTCTGTTTACACATTGCTACCGATAATACAGTTAGTCCTCCTAACACTTAGCTGATATAATTGTCAGTCTTCTTTAGTTCCTGATTTACTTAAACATGTCTTATTGCTCTTCTCCTTTGTCTTCCTAGAATATCAGAGTATTTTAGGTGGGGAGGGACCTCCAGAGGTTGCCTAGAACAAACCTCTGTCCAGAGCAGGTCTAATATATCAGACTGCTCAAGATCTTGTTATGTTCCAAATGTTCCTACCTTCTGATTTCCATCAATTGTTATCACTTTCTCCTTTTTAGCTTTGTTTTCATTAAATGTCATCCAGCATGCCAGTTAGTTTTCCATGTGTTTGGGTTTTATAATCATGAAAACCTGTAGATGCCTGGATATGGAGCAATATTATTAAACACCTCAAATTATAAACTGTGCTAATTTAAACGTAAGCCTCTATGTTCAAGTCCTTCTTTTTGTTGCTGCTGTTGGAGAAGTTGCTATTTCTACCTTATTTCATCCAGACTGAAGTCGTCTATAGTGTATCTTCATTTTCCCCCATATATATCATAACTACATCCTGAGTTCTGCATTTTGTTTTCTACTGTGATCTAACAGTTTTCTGCAAACATCAGGTAGTAACTTCATACTGATTACATGCTTCATACTTCTCTAATCGGACAGTAATCCCTCAAATATTCCTGTTCTTTCAAGAGGTCACTGACATTGCAATAAGAAATGCTATTTTTGAGTGCTCCCTCTTGAGTTTTGCCCACTTAATCTTTCTTAAAGAGGCTATGACTGTAGAATTTAACACTCCAATCATGTCAATCTCTCCAGCAGGATTCACGAACATATAAAATTTAATTTATGTTTATAGATGAGGAATTATAGTTATATTCATTTGAAACTCAAGTGCAACCAAGTAAAGAACGTTTTGACCCTATGCAAAATATAATTTTGCATTAAAATAGGTACACTTTCTCTCTTCCCTATATTCCTTTTCTATTTTCAGTGCAGTGATCTTCTGACCATCTCTGATGTAACTTCCCTTGAGTTTCCACCCTTGTTTTAGTGGGGAGGAAGCCATACAATTTATCCAGTCTCTGCTCAGGACAGAAAGCAGACACTGTTTCAATACACATTTCTGCCTGTTCACTTTTTTGGCTTTTGGGCTTGACAAGATTTTTTTAAAGGCCTTTTAAATTTTATTGACTGTCGCTTTTTTTGATTGTTAGAGCTGCCTGGTAAATTACAATGAGGCCCAAGAACTTTGCTTTTAGAACAGTAGCTTTAACACTTTACTAACCACTAAACATGATTATGGCAAGTCAGAGCACCTTGCAAAGAACTGTTTTATTATCCAGAAATATGTGAAACTAAAATGAAAATTATCAATACTCTGGCAATTGCCAAGAATGTCAGCATTTTCAGAATTACAACAGGTGAGAGATAAGCCATCTTTAGTCTTTTAAACCTAATAGGAACCACCATGGTTCAGCAATTTCAGAATCACAGAAAAGCAAATAGTCCAACTTCCTACTCAAAGGAGGGTCAACAAATGTTGTTCGTGCTATTAAGAATTTGTTTTTTTAGAAATGCATATTTATGCATCAAGTAATATTCAATTCAATGCTCAGAGGGTATAGCACTCTGTTTCATTGTTATTGCTTTAAAAGCCTGAAGGAAGATTTGGGGGAAAAAAACCAAAACAAACCAGTAACAATAAGTGCATACTGAATGAAACAGGATTAAAATAAAATCTGCTCATCATTTTTAGATGATAAGGGAACCTACAGAGATTTCAATCTGTCAGGGGAATTTCATTGCTATTACTTCAGGTTTTTTAGTCTACAGTAAAAAACAAACAAACAAACAAACAAACAAACAAATCAAAATAAAGACTGTGGGGTACATTCACAAAATTACAGAGCTGAGGGAGGAAAGTAACATGGGACTTTGTCTAGTCTGACCTTCCTGCTCAAACCAAGGTCTACTTGTGCATGTTGCTTAAGGCCCTGTCCAGTCACATTTGTGACTGTCTCCAGGAATGGAATTCCACAATATCTTTAGGTTTGGTCATCCCTACAATGACACGGAATTTTCTGCATTTTTCAGTTTGTGCCCATTTCCCCCTGTTCTTTCACTGGACACCATTGAGAAAAGTCCAGCTCTGCTTTCTTCACTTCCTCCATCAGGTACTTATGCACACTGAAATGATTCTCCCAAACCTTCTCTTCTCCAGGCTAAACAGTCCCAGCTTCCTCAGCCTCTCCTCATATGGCAGACACCCCAGTCCATTAACTATCTCTGTGGGCCTCCATTAGATTCTTACCAACACGCCCACATCTCTAATGTACCAAGGAGCCTAGATCTTGACACCATTCCAGATATGTCTAGAAGAGTGGAAGGATCACCTCCCTCAGACTCAACCTGCTGGTTACAGTCTGCCCAAAGCAGTGAAGCCAAGGGTACCAAGTGTCTCCAAGGACGGGAACTCCACACCATCCCTGGGGAACCTGTTTCAATGTTTGACCACTCACATTAAACAAAACTTTTCTGCCTTTCTACTCAGAAGATCTTGTGCTCTAATGTTAAAGCATTCCAACAAGGAAGCATGTTTATGCTTAAACCAGAGAAGATGCCTAAACGGGAACATCTGTGCACTGGAAACAGAGGTTCCGTTTTTATGGCTCTGGGTAAATCAAGTGTATTTCTAAAGAAAAATTAAACTTAGGGTCAAATAGAGATAAGACATCAATGTATAAGGTTTGCAACCTCCAACAGTACTAACATGTCTCCTTGAAAGCAGAATATTTCAGAATTGTTTTATGCAGAAAATTATTAAGAATTTACATCTTCACCCAAGAAAAAGTTATATAGACTAATAAAAACACAGAACTACAAATACTTCCAGATATTAATTTTGCCAGAGATTTTAATTTTGAGCAATTTAATCAAATTATGCCTATTCAGATGAAAACTTCCATGTTTTTAGCTCTGATCTGCATGCTCTATCATACTTTCATAGTGCAGAATTTTATACTTTTTATGATCAAAATAGAGAAACTGCCATAGAAAAAAAATCTGGAGGTTCATAATTGTTTAGGCATAATTAAAGTAGTGCATGATTAAAGTAGGATCAAGGAATCACCATACACAGACAAGTATCTTCAAAATGAAGATACTTAGTCTTTCAATTTGCTTGAAGAAAGCTTAGAAAATATTAAAATTAAAATAATTTTTATTAATGTCTGTGTTTTGAAAAAATATAGAGCATGTATTTCTAGACTGGGTACATAATCAAAAGAGATAGAAGATCTCTCTAGAAAAAATCTGGTACCTCTAGAGTACTTTCATATATTATGTTGTGACTCCTGATTCCCTTAGGCTCAGCTTTTGGTAAAATAAGGAAAGATGTGATCTGTGTGTTGAAGTGGGGAAGAACCACTACAGTGATTCTTAGGATCTGTTCTAGAAAAACTTGCTATGAAATTCTGAAAATTGAGTGTAATCAATATCTAAATTCTATAATATTCTTCCCCTTTAGGGACTTCACAAAACTTATCCAACAGCTTAAAGAAAAACTGAAGATTTCTCATACTTCCTGAAAAACCCATTCCAGTCATTTGTTCCTATAAGACAGATAATTTCAATGCCCTATCCTGAACTGACTCCAAAGAACTGACAGTATTCTACAGGGATGTAAGTTCATAGCAAATGTCATATTCTCAATTTCATAAAAATTAAAGCTGACATGATCAGTCATACACTCTTTAAGCAGGAACAGAGATGGATTCTTCCTCTCTACATATCTAGAATGTTTGAAAACGACCCCTAATCTACAATCAATAAACCAGCTATTTTCTGTTCCTGTCCTCACTGTATGTTTACGTTGTACAAGGTAACTTCAGGTAGTGTAGTGAATACAAACTCAATTATAGGTGAAATTAATTATCCCAGTACCTACAAGATAAATACAGCAGAACTCAACCTGTGGGAGCTGGGTCCCAGAAGAGCACCTTGGACTCTGTGCACATTTAGCTTCCTTACAACATGAACTGGAAACTATGGTGCTGCAGAAAACAAGGAATATACTGAACAGAGCATATTTAGCACATTTAGAATGCTTGGGGTGATGGGAAGTGCCAAATCCCTTGCTCTGCAAAGACCAGCCACATCATTCAAGGTAGAAGATCCCTACACCCATCCATGGAGATCACAGGCTGAAGAAGAGCACTGATATCTGTCCTGCCAAAGCAGCTGGCTATAGCTCATTATTTTTATCTAGACACACAGGCTGCCACAATGTAGAAGCACTCATATTTAGAGTCACTCTAAGTCTTGTCCAGAAGGAAGGAAACATAGATCACAGGACCACAGAATAAGCTGTGCTGGAAGGGACTCACAAGGATCATCAAGTCCAGCTCTTGCTCCTGCACAGCACCATCCCCAAGACATCATGTCTCTGAGAATCTTGTCCCAGTCATCTTCAGGATGATGCACTGGGGCTGTTTTTATTATTACCTTGAGTTCAGGGTGCCAACTACACCTCCTACCTCATGTCAGCGGTGCCTCATTGCACAGCAAAATATTGAAAAGGTTTGTGGGACCAGAAAAACAGAGCATGTGAGGGACAGTGACTCCATAGCCTACTGGTTATGGCATTCTGAGGGGATTTTTACTGTCCTAGGAGAAAACTGTAAACCTTCAAATTTCTGGGCAACTGTTCCGGCTGTTTTAGTTTAACAGTAAAACACCAGCAACCTCTTTACAATCTTATCTGCTGGAAACATCTTAAAAAAATCCAGCACATTTTGTTAAGGCCTATTTCTGCAACTTTGCGACAATAACCTGCATGGACTAGAGCAAGGCTAAATAAAATGCACAAAATCAAATCTGTGCATATCCAGCACCTGGAGCCATCTGAGAAAAAGATGGCCTTATACATTTAGGCATTCCTGAAATCAGGCAAAATCTCCATGAAGGTGGTTTTCTCTTTTTTTTTAAATTGGTGTGTTGGTCTTGAACGTCTAGTACAGGCTTAAAACCTCAGTAGAGGCATACAACTTCCTCTCTACGGAGCCCATAAAGTTGTTATTACAACTCTGAAGAGATTTCTCCAGATGACAATTAGACTGCAGAGCAGGAAAAAGGATTTGGTTAATAACTTTTCATTTTGTTCATTACAGCCACTTCCACGGAAGTTGGCTGTGATGTTAAAATTAGAACTGCAGTTTTATGTATGATGATTCAACACAGTGAGCAGTTGCAGTATGATGAAAGACAGACGTGGCTTCAGAAATACCTGGCAAACGTACTCTGAGAACATCAGTGCTTTTTCAGAGTAATGGAATACAAAGTTAGGCTCTTAAGCTCACTGTACATCACCAGGGAGAGTTAAGTGCCTCAGGATGTGATTCCAATGCATCAGGCATGCTAGGCATGGGGGTGCTTAGAGCTAGAGCAATGAGCCATTCCAAGTCGAAGACTGCATCTGAAATCCCACCCTCTACAGGGCTTAAGAAGCAGGTTTCATAACTCCACGCTCCTGGGACCAAATCATGTTCTGAAAATGTGTACACTTCATTCTTTTACACTCTTCCATTTTCAGGTAAATTTGAAAGGTGGGTATGCATATTATTCCACATAAATATTGTTTAGAGCACCTAAGAAAAGTGGAAGATAAGTGGAAATCCATCCATTCTCTTCAGTGACTCAGGTACTCACACAGAGCTTGTCTTTGTATCACCAAAGAAGAAGACGAGAAAGTACCACTTCCAATCCCTAGAAATTAATTTCACAAGTGTAAGCACTGAGCCATGACCATCTGAGACAGTTCACCTCACCTTTGATGTTTTGTGGCAAGACAGAACTGCCTCCCTCAAAGGCCAAAAGCAAAGGAGGTACAAAACCAGAAATTGTAACAATGGCCACAATAATCTTGATGACAATTCAGAAAAGTGACATTTGTTTTCATCCCTCTTCTGATTTTTTTTTTTTTCATAATAACTGTAGAAATTGCAGTCAAAACTCCTGGCAAACTCACAAGCAATATCACTTGGGATGGGATGCTGTGAGAGACTGAAATATTACAGTTTATGACCTAAACTTTTGAAATGAAGGACTTTTAAAACTGTGTTGCAAAAGCTGCAGAGAAGACACCGAACCCTGAAAGGGGCCCTGACTGAGGCCTTACACTGCTCGCTGATGAAGATAAGCTAAAGTAACAGCTCAGGGCTGAGGACATTCACAGAGAACAAGCTTAACACCTCCAGGGTGAAGACCACAGCCCCAGAGCTATCAGCTGCCAGGCTCGAACGGACCCTCGCACCAAAGGGTGCAGGGAGAAAGGCTTTGGGTGTGTTTGGGAAAAGTCTCTGGTGAGAGGCACAGTGACTGCCCACCCTCCGCTGTGCAGAGGAGCCCAGCTGAGGGGCCCTTCACCCGGGGGGGAAAGCTTATCCACAGCAGAGGGGCTGACATGGCCCAGCAAAGAGCCCTCCTCAAAGGGGTCCCCAGACCCTGCACCAGAGCACCAGAGATGAGATGCGTGGGTGCTCCCACCTGGCCCAAAGTGTATATTAATCCAGGGGATTCTTTACTCCTCGGCATGTGGCCACGTGGCCATGGCAGCAACAGGGGATCCTCACCACCAAGAAGAGCAGATGGAGGGGAGCAATGAGATGTCGCTGGGACCCCTGGATGGGTGATATGCTTCCACCTAACCACTGTCAAATCTCCCTGTCCCCCCACCCCCCACACACATTTCTTTCTCTATGTCTTTCTTTCTTTCTTCTCTCTTTCCTTCTCTTTGCCTCTTTTACTATTAAATAAAATACATCAATTTTTTGCCACCAACATCTAACCTCTTTTGGTTTTAATCTAATTTTTGGGAATATTTTGAACCCTCTCTAAGTTCTTTCCAGTTTATGCACAGAGACTTAGTTTTCTTTTCTCTTCTAGGCTTAAACCAGATCATAACAGACCCCTCCTGACAAAACCCAGCCAGGCATGGAGGTGGTTGTCTACCAAGAAGAGATTCTGAACAAGAGACATTTATTCTCTGAAGCAGTGTAGGATCAAGGGCAAAGTCTGATGGCAAGTTTGTGAGATACTGGGCCTCGAGGTGTCCTCGAATAGTGGGGTTACCAAAACTCATTTCATACATGGACAAGTCTGAAGGTCTATAGAATTCAAGTGCTGCACATTTCATTATTCATCTAGGGAGCTGAGGCAATAATACCACCCTTGCTTTCTGGAAGCATACGTCTTATAAATTAGAGCTTTTGGGGAAAACATTCAGGTAGGATTTATGTAGTCTCTGGACAGGCAGCTAAGACTTCCAAAGCAGAACTCTCAATCACTTATTCTCAGTAAACATTAATTCTAAGATTTACTGCCCTGCGACCCCTTTACAGCTATGCTAAGAATGTCATATTCTGTGTGAATTCATTTGTGACTAGTGGCATAAGCTGTCATTCCAAGGTGATTATAATACTATAATAATCTGCCTGTAAAACAGTAGAATATTGGGCAACAACATCTAAAGTTTCATTTTCCTTGTTCACATCACCAGTTAGACCATTGAACTAACTATGAGACTACCCTCTGTTGGTTCATCGTCGTTAATAAACGTGGATTTCTGGACATAAAAATAAATGCCTGCTGTTCAAATGAGCAGTGTGCAAGCCATGACTAATTGGCAAAGTGCTGCCTTAAAGCCCTCCTAGCACTGCAAGGAAAGAAAAAAGTTAAGAATGAAGCTAACAGAAAGACCAAAACAAAGAATTATTTATACAAAGATTATTACTCAGTTTTGTTGTCTTCTGTTTCAATGCTTTAATTAAAAAAAAATAAACAGCAACTCACCTACATACCTTTTCTTAAAGCAACATTAAGCTGCAGAATTCTAGATCTCTTACTGTGATCTAACGATTGGACAGTGAATAGGAGCCAAGTCAAGCCAGTGCAAGCACATCTGTTATGAGTGAAGGTCTGTGTTCTAACTGAGGATATGCCTCCTGCCACCTTGAGTACAGTCTATATAAAAAGTGACTCTATGACTATCATAGTTGCAAAAACTGTAGCCTTAGGTCTCAATAAATAAAGGTGAGTAGTCAGGTAGTGAAACTCAGGGCTCCATAGCTGCATCATTCTGCCCTTTGCTCTAACAAAAGAAAAAGAAAAGAAACCATTGTCTGCATTTGCTTGCTTCCTCCCAAGCTGAAACCAGCATAAAGACAGTATTTTATCACATTGTCATACAGACTTCTAAAAGCAAGGACAAAATCACATTGGTCACAAGAGTTTTCCCAATGACAACTTAAAGAACTCATAATCAACATTAATGTTAATGTCATTAAGCATTAGAAGATTTGGCAACTGCAACATTACTGAATTTTAATAGCTAAGACATGAAAATTTGAAGAGACAGAATGAAATTTTCTAGGTAAAAATGACTTCTTAAACTTCTGTCTCTATAGCCAAATTTTTTCCAGGCCGGTCTGATTACAGTCCCTAATCTGTAATTCTGGATTCCTGCATCAAGACCACAAATAACATACAGGATTTTTTTCTATAAAAGTAAACTCTTTGTTCTGGCCCTTCCTTCACTTTCAGATTTGCAAATCAGATTTCTTTTTAACTTCTCACAAGCAAGCAGAATAAAACAAAACAGGTAAAGGGCAAAATAACTGGAGAGCAGAAAGTCACAGGAAGAAATCATCAAAGCAGGCTGCTTATGTAGCACCCACTTACACGTCAGCCATAATTCTGAATGAGAATGAATCCTGATGCAATATGAGAATGCAACTGCATTTATCCGAAACATGCCAGTGCCTCACCAGCAATAGACTGAGCCATAAAAGAGACTTAGGACAGTTTTAGATAATTCTAAAGAGATATATGTGTGTGTATGCATACATATATAGGTAGGTACACAAATTCATTTTTTAATTTTCATATTGTTAATAAGAGTTAAACATAATACTGATCATCTCTACTGCTTGCTCAGTTACGCTGCTTTTCTCAGTGGCATTCTGAACCTTGAAAAAAGAAGCAGCTAAAATTTGCTTACCAAACAAATTTTTGGACTGGTTGTATAAATTAAATGAGAGACATGAGCAAAATAATCTCTTTAGCATAAGTATGTCTTTATAGCAAAAAGCCCCATTATTAGCAAGGATGGATGTGTATGCCACTTTCCCAGAAGTGATCTTTTCCATGCAGTTCCAGATCCTCCCAAACAGATTAGTGGAACCACTTTGTGAGTTTGTTTGGAATCACAGAATGGTTTCGTTTGTAATGGACTTCAGGGATCATCTAGTTCCAAACCCCCCTTCATGGGCAGGGACACCTTCCACTAGACCAGGTTGCTCAGAGCCCCGCTCCAACCGGACCTCGAACACGAAATTTCAGGTATGCAGGATCCACAGCTTCTCTGGGCAACTTGTTCCAGTGCCTCACCATCTTCACAGTAAAGAATTTATTCCTAATAATCAATCTAAACCTACCCTCTTTCAGGCTTAAGCTGCTACCCCTTGTCCTATCTCCCCATGCTCCTGAAAAAAGCTCTCTCCAGCTTTCTTGTAACCTCCCTTAAGGTACTGGAAGTACCTTAAGTTACAAGTACTGGTACTTATAATTGGCTGTTACAAGGCCCTGGAGCCTTCTCTTCTCCAGGCTGAACAACCCCAGCTCTCTCAGCCTGTCATCACAGGAGAGATGCACCAGACCTCTAACTATCTTCTTGCCCTCCACTGAACAAATGCAGAGAAGCATCCAGCTTTTGACAGGCAATCATAGACTATTTCAAATTGAGACTGTCATCACTCTTCTACAAGCTTTTCAAAAGGGCTATGATGAAGAACTTTCTTGCTTTTTTTTTAATAGAACAAATTAACTCTTGATTTATGCCAGGAGGACAGTGCTTAAAATGGATACAAAATTGTAGCTCCCAAGCACTTCATGCAGTATTTTAGACTGCTGGAGACCTGTCACTCCCCAGTCACATGAATGCTTATTCCCTTATCTGAATATTGAAGGTCTTAAACAAACCTTCCAGAAGCTGTGCCACTAATCTTTTTACTTGCAGAAAGCAAACTGACATAATGAATCCACATCCTGATACACACTGTGCCCTCACAGTAGCTTAATTATAAATAATTACAGAATTTTCCTAGCTTAGTGTTGCATCATAACACAAACAAAGCTCATGGTGGTTATACTGCCAGTCCTGCTGTAGTTTATTAACCAGATTGTGACAGGCTGTCTACCGAATAGCAAAGTCTAATGGACTTCTGCAAGGTAATGGAAGATGGGGGCTACACTTCACTGGGAAAATGCCTTCCTTGTACTTTGAGAATTAGGAGCAGAAGGTGTTATAGCTTAACACAGAGTTCAAACTTTCAAGTTACTCATCTCCTAAAAATGAATGAAATCAAGGCAAAACAAGAAATCAAAGTAAATCTGCAACTACAGTTTGGAATTAAAACACAGAGAGCCAAGGAGAGATTCTGAAAGACTGGAAAGGTAACAACTGTGGAACTATCTTCCAGTACAAAAATAAGTTTAGACCCAGTTACTTAAGCTGTCTATAGCTTTAAGTTTTAAATGTGACAAGAAGGAAAGGGAAGTGACATCACAAGTCAATGCTTAAGGGCTGTGCAGTATGTTCCTCTTCTCAGTGTAATCCTAGGGCCAAACAAAGCTTCTTATTCCAGCTACAAATTGTTTCCGTCACAATTTTGTATGCAATTATTAGTGCTTTTCCAACAGAGTCTGGATGTTCTTAAGCTATGCTGATCCTTTCTATTTTCTCTGACACTGAGATTCTGATTTTTCTCTGTGTGATAACTAAGGCAAAAGGAAATAAACGTGTCTCCAAATCATTTCATGTTTAATTAAAATAAACTATCACTTGTTCAATTGGCCTTATTTTTCTCCAATTGTTTCAAAACTTAACTGATGCCTGGAAAAGGCATGTAGCAAGATCTACAAGTTCCCAGAAACTGTTCTAGGTGCATCAAGTATTGAGAATATAAAAAATTACAACAGATGTCCTCCTTCTAGGTTTCAATCCTAGATGAGTCATATACCAAGAACCCCACAGTGAATTTAAGAATCATGCCCTTAGAACAGCTTCTATTATGTGAGGATTTGTACCTTAGCATTTACTTTTCTATAACACACCACCATTGAATTACCTCTATAATGGAGCATAATTAACCTTTTTGTGTTTTTAAAGGTCAATAAATACTTTATTTAAATTCCAAAATTTTGTGAAGATCTTTCTTTTTCCAAATTCTTGGTGTATTAATTTATCCTTCAATTTATGCCCAGGAGCTGTTGATGTTGAATTTGTATGGATTAGGCTATTCCTCAAAATAAGTAATTAAGTAACTGCTACCAAACAGCATTCAGGGGAAAGCAGGTTAATTTACATGAAAATGCTTTCCTTGTTTTGTAATAGAACATTGACATGAAGAAAAACATTCACATGAGAGAGAATGAAATGAAGGAGTGAATTTAAGGCTGTGGGAGCCATAGTAAGAAGCAACAAAATTTATCACATCAATTTTGCCTTGACTTAGTTGTCAAGTCGTATTTGTTAGTTGTTAGTTATTATTAGTTGTTGTTGTATTTGCCTTCTTACTGTGGACAGGTTTGTGTGTTCCAAGGACAGCAACAGCTATGGCAGAGGGTGCCACTCCACATCAGGCCACTCAAGCCAGGCTGGTCAAAGGGACTGGAGAGAAAACAACCCCAGGGCTTTCCAAGCAGGCTGTTGAGAAACAGGCCAGCAAGCTGCTTTTGTAGAGCACAATCAGTGCTACTTGTTTAAGAAACGAATTACAGTAGTCACTCTGACAAACAGCATAGCAAAATAACCAATTCCAACTTAGGTATAGTGAAAATAATCAGAAAAAAAACACATTTGGGGAACTGGTGGTAAAAGAAGCTTGGGATAAATTTTCTAGAATATTTGAAATGTTGCAGTATTCAGAGAAATACAATATTATAATCCAAGCATTTTGGAATAAATTAATAATGACTGTCAAAAATCAATCAAAAAGTGATAAAGTGATTTTCAGTGAAATAAGATAGCTTTAAATCAATATAGCCTTTAAATCAGAAAAACCATATACAGATGGGCAGCTAATTAGCATCTGATCTCCCTGAGATAGCTGTCAAATGAGAGAGAAACAAGATTTGTAGAGTCAGGCATAGGGGAAAATGCAAGAGGCAGCTCAAAATTCAGTGCTGCAATTTCTGAGAAATTATAAAACTGCTCCCACTAAGCAATGGGAGATTCTAGACAAGTTTGTGTGTCACAGAGTAATGAAACCAATGGGATGAATGAATCAAAATGTGATTCTCTGGGCTGGCGTAACTGTGAATACATCAAATACTATTATTAATGGGGCATTAGTGTCACACAGCTATATCCCCACAAATTGCGTGACATTTCCCAGAGAAAGTCAAGTGAAAACACAGTGCTGGAACAAAATTTAGCAGCACTTTTGTCCAGGGGGTTAGACTACCAAAAAAACAGACATCTAACAAGGTACTAGAAGATGTGCTATAAAAATAATCTCAAATGTGAAAAAGAAATTGGTGTATATCACAGTCATCCTCATTCAGTATAACGAAGGTGCTGAACTACAAGTGATTTTATAAAGAAGCAAACCTTAAGTCTGCCTATCATATCAGGACAGGGAAGAGGAGAGAAGGAAGAGATGGGAACCAAAGTTGCCCCTTTACCTCCCCTCCTAAAACCCATCCAGAAAAGGCAGCCCCAAATAGCAGCCTGAGGGGAGACTAAGGGATACCTTTGGAGTAGGGAAGGAAGCTCTGCAATAGCTGCAAGGTGCAATGCTGAAACCTTTTGGTAAGTAAGATTCTACCTGGCAAGTCTATCCTAGCTGAGGGGCTGCAAAAGCCACATGAGAAAAGACTTCAAGCCTGTTTTATAGAAATCAAGAAAGTGGGAAAGATAAAAAGAACAAACTGAAGAAAATCCAGCAACACAAGAAGTGAGATGATAAAAAGTTACATGGGGGAAAAAAAAATCCCCAAATACCAAAGTACACAGCCATTATTTATTCTAATAATAAATTAACATGGACATTTTAAACTCCTTACCAATAACATGAGTTAGCATTAAAATGCAAGGCTCTATATTTGAGAAAAAACCTAAAACACCAATGCTTATGTATTACACTGTGTTTTTGGGAAATTTTTTATGTATTTTGTTTTTGTTCAAGAGACCATTCAGATTCAGACAGAGAGAATATCTGATGTGTTAAGAATTAAATGTTTTCCCAAGCACAAATTATACTGCAAGACAAAGTGACACCCTTGCCTTTTCAGTGTGTCTGTTCCCTAGACCATCACTCATTCATTTCATATTATTGATCCAATACTAAAGAAAAGTGATTGAATGAATATGGGCTAACAGCTAAGAAGAACAAAAATAATTTAAAAAAAATGTGGGTTTTGTTTTTCTGCCAGAGCATGCAGATCATGTTAGAATAAATATACAGGTTCAGTCTTGACCTGCTTTGACTTAACTCTAGAGCTGTATTAAAATACCTTTATTCATGTTTTAGGTAGTATACTGAACCTTAGACATTAGATCAAAGGCAAAAACTAGACTGTATATTGTAGTTTTGATGTTTACTCCAGGACAAACAAGATGAAAAAGAACAGCTAATCATATTTAAATAAAAGTGAACACTGGATAGAAGCCAGTTTCAAATTGATGGAAGGACAGGGTAAGCCAGAGAAATCAATGTCATACAATTAGGCAGAAAGTGAAAAGAAGATAAAAGAAGGTCCTACTAAATCTTGCAGCGCATTTGAAATTCAGGATGTGTACTTCTTTCCATACCTCAGCCTGGAAATTTTCTGAAATTTTCAAACTAAGCTTTGTGGACCAAGTGTCTGCTCTTAACAGCAAAGCAATGCAAATGTCACCCCTGGGGTACAACTGCAGTAATGCACTGGGAATCAGGGGCCCCATGAAAGAACTTTTGTCACCGAAGTAATTCTTCTGCCCTAGACCTAGTCTTGCCTGCTGCACTGCCACATCCATTTTGCTAAGTGGAAATGTGAACATACAACTACTTCCAAGTCTGCTCTACCTCGTGCATGTATGCATCCATCCACACACTGAGACCCACAGCCTAATTAGCAGATTAGATGGCACTGATGATCTGTTTCAACTCCCCATGCATCTTCTTCTCTAGCAGCAACTGCAAATCTTCAGGAGGGTTCATCAATAATGGCAGGGCTCCTGCTGGCACCTTCTATCTGGGGGAGGATTTGCAGAACTAAAAGGTCTGTCTCCTTTTCTGAGGAGAAACTTCACTTGAAATTCTGCCTGAAGGTCAGACCTACTGTGTTTTCTTCCTGTTCAGGAGCTCCTGGGCATTCCTACAGTGAAGCAAGCAAAACTTCCTTATGTGCTCAGTTAACTCCTGAAAGCAGGACCAGAATGTCCTCAGGTTTGGTCCTTATATAATAAGACCTCAAGATGGGAATTTCCCTTATGCACTTTGTCTATTAAAAGCACAACTCAAATACAGAAAATCTATAAAATCCCTCCAATCCCAGGAGAAAAAAAAAATACAAAAGCAAAGGAAAAAGAAGAAGAAAAAGAAGAAGAAGAAGAAGAGGAAGAAGAAGATTACAATAGTGAATTAGGGGCCCAGAAGGCAAAGATTCTAGTTTGTTGGTGCATTGGGTCATATTCCAGTGGGAAAAAGAACTCTTCAAAAGGGACTGCCTGCATCACATAGATAGAAGTAGCTAATCTTCTTAGCCAAAGACTAGTTTAAATGCCCTTTTCATTACTCAAACTAATAATGCATGGAAATTGTGCAGTGGAAGCAAAAGTAGCACAAACTCACTGTACTGGAATAAACAGAATGAAGAAGGCTAAAAAAAAAAAGAAAACACCACGTTTTTTCGTAAAATGTTTATGTGTCAATTCTGGAGCGCCAGGTAACAAGTATAAAGTTTTATAAAATTCAGATATCAACAAGAAGGAATTTGATTCAGTGGCCAGTATAGAAATCTCTGTGGTGACTTGAAGTACTTCCATGTTAAACCCCTCTATTTTAACCTGAATATAGCTGTGAAATTCTGTATTAACAAGAATTTTGATGAGTAACAGACACCTAAGAAAGCCTGGTTTCTTACAGATGCACGTGTCCTAGGCTTCTGCAAACATATACGTCAGATCCTACTTCATACCCTTCTGGGTTTCACCCTTCCTCTGTGTTTTCCTCCATTTTTTTTCTGCTACTTTTTTAACAATCTTCTCAATGCAGTCAGTCCCCTTTCCATAACAGCAGCTGAACATGGAGAACCACACAGCATGACTGGTCCTAAGTTCTCTGTGCTCATGTTGCATCTTCTCCTTCATTCATATGGATCCCTGTCCACAGAAGCTCAATTTCACATAAATTTATAAAAGCTAATAATGTTTGGGAAATCCTTTGTTAAAACTGGGTAGCGATTTCCCAGAAATTACTAGGAGGAACTGACAGTGCAATCACATCAGCCTTATTTCAGAAGGAAACCAAAAGCTAGAAACATCACTGATTTTCCTGAACATCAGCAGCCTTTTCAGTAATTCAGAGATGGGAACTTGAATACCTATGGATCTCTGGGACAATAAAACAAATCTCAGGGTAGGCTCTTTAATATCCAGTCACATGATCTGGAGAACTAGGAGTTTTCCCTTTCCAACATCCCTTTCTATCACAGGAACTTATCCTAAATTAATATGCCCAAGAGTGAGCAGTAATACATCCTGATTAGAGCACCTATAATTTTGTTAGAAAACTTTCCAACATGAGATGCTGAATCCAAAATAAGGTTCCTCAGTTTTGAATGTCATTACGATCTAATCACTGTATTGCCTGGAGTTTCTTGCCTAGAAGCCAGCAGTTATGACTAGATTACATAAAATATGTAGAAACAGAGGATATTCCGAGGAAGCACAAACATTTATACTCTGTTTCTGGCAGAGGCTTATTTCCAGAGTTAAATGAAACTGTAAATGAAGCAGGCTGTAAGAGAACGTCATTGGCAAAATGAAAGAAGAAGACAGATCACCAAAGGTTGAGATGGAGTTCCATAGATTAAGAGAGATGACCAGTATGGTCAAAATCCTCCTTCTGATTAAATGTTTATGTTAATATAACAATTAGAAAAAGTGAGAGATGACAGTGAAACACAGGAGAAACAACAATCTATATAAAACAGACACTTTTGCCACTATAAGCAATTCACATGGAAATAACAGTTGATGGATATCCTGAAACAGAAGAGAAAGACTGAATAGCTGTCTCCTTTGTTTTACACTAACTGCATACTAGCAGGAATGCTTTGGTGCACAGAATTAAAAAAAAATGCATAACTTGTCTTTTGCAACATATTAAGAGATACTATCCATGATTCTTCTTCACTCTGTTTAATTGCCTTGAATACACATTGAACGAGAATGGGGATAAGATTAACCTGGAAGAATTTGACATTGATGTATTCCCCCTACAGAACAGGAACTGCCCAGTATTATGCCTTTAAGGCCCACTCCCAAAGGCACAGAATATTATTGGCACTTTTAAACTAAAACACCAAAGATTCAAACTGATTCCACACCACAGCCTAGAGATCAAAGATGCACACGCAGCCTCCAGCCCATATTCAGACTGTCACTCAACAAAGGACTGCTGGCACACAGAGGTTACCCACAGAGAGGCTTTCTATTTGAGAGGCCAAGGAATGCGTGTCTGCATTTGTCCTACTAAGAATGTGTTCATAAAGCATTTTCCAAGTTGTGTCACCTAGCATACCTCAGTGAAAGTCCTTCAGGATGACATAAGTCTTTGCAGACTAAAACAACTTGCTTCTTTCACAGATATAAAATGCTCCATTAAAAAATAATTAATTTTGTTACAGCAAGAGATAATTAAATCAGCCAGCAGTTGAAGGCAGCTAATTGAGAACAAAAATTCCCTTTCTGCTGCTGATCATAACTAAACTGGAATTTGTCAGGACGGAGAAGGAAAAGTACCTGTTTTTTGATACAGCATGGAAATAAGACATGTCACCTTCAGGCTGAGACTCTTCTCAACCTCAGTAATCTTCCCTATTTCACATTGTTGCAGCCTGTCAGTGACCTGATTTAACCACTTAAATAAAAAAGACAGTATCATTATAAAAAGCATACAGTAAGGAGTGTAGAGACTTAAGCTGCCTTGCAAGAATCTATCTCCTTCCCCTCCCTCACCACTACTATAATTGCCTGAGCAACAAATGCAATATAAAAATTTCCAGCACATTTATACTCTTCGCTTTTTGTTTCATTGTTTGGTTTGGCAGCTTCTTATTGTAGAGAATGGAGAAGAGGTAGAAAAGAAAAATTCATCCAAACAGAGGAAAAGCAGTCACCCAGGAACTTGGTAATAAGGGCTAAAAGGCTTTCAGAATGTTTTGCAGTTAGCAAGCCTCATATTGTATTTGCTCAGGAAAGTAATTTTTTTTTTTTAGTTGTTATATTCTGCTATTCTTCTTTCATCCCTATTTTTCCCAAGACTATCAGTATCATCCTGAATTTCTCTTGCATGTAAGAGAGTCATCACTTTGTTGAACCTCGTGACACCTCTGTAAATCAAATCAAATGTTCCTGCTAGGGTTAAGAGCTTTGTTTTCATGACTGCAGGAACAAGGATGGGGACAAAGCTTTGGAATCAGACATCCAAATACAAATCCTCTATTCAATAATACAATGTCAGGTTAGTTTTTGTCTATATGCTGTTTTCCCTCTTCTTGACTGCAACATGAAATGACTTCATCATCATCACGATTTCATAAAACAATTTATGTGAGTTTGCTGTGATTCCTCGAGGTGAAGTTTCAAGTTTTGAGGGAGGACAGCCTTGTATTTTATCAGGCTGAATATTATTGCTCCACTTCTGAGAATTACAGATTTCTATCTTCTTCTATTCAAGTTTTGCTTTTAATCAGAGACACATACGACAGTGGATCCTGAGGAGTGGAAGATTTTGTACTCTGTTTCCCCACTATCTTATACATGCTACGTCTGCTGATTTGCAGATACACCTTGCTGTCACCATATGACATAACACTTTCACAAACAATATTTAGATTGGTACCATTACTGCTCTACCATCCACTGAGCCTTGCCACACTTCCCAGCCATGCTGTTATCTTTTTCATCATTCAGTCAATCAATATATAAAAACCTGACATAAAGAGTAGCTTTGCCATGTGAGGATTTATCTAGTGCCCACAGGATAGCAAGCCCAAGCAGCCAAGAATACCTTGATGTACTGATATCATAAATAATGTTTAAGACATAGTCACAGCCATAGTGGTTAAACACAGAGAAATAAACGCTCTCTGGTAGCAATACTTCATATCATTCTATAATTGAACACACATATTGACAAATTCAGGAATTTAAAAGCTTTCTAAAACCCTTCCTTAGACTGAGCAACTTCATGAACAAATTGATTTCCAGATTGTATCACGCAGAACTTGAGGACAAGTGAAAAGATTTTTAGCACAATGAAATCCTGCTATTTAAAACATCCTACATCATATGTAAATTCCATGTGAAAAATTAAAAAAAAACGGAGCTCCAGCCACATACTTCATTATAGGTTATGAACTAGGCCATTTTCTAGAGTGTTAAGGGCTAGTTTCAAGCTTTCTGTTATTTTCTCCATTCTCCCCAGAGACCCACTATTATTTGGTTTCCACAGAACTGTTTTTCACATCAGAAAAAAAATCCTGAAGTAGAAGAAAAAAAAGATCTGATCTGACAAGCATTGCAAACACAGTTAACAAGCTACTTTAATTATCCTCCTAAGATTTTCCCATTTGTACTCTGATCATCATCTTCTTCACAAACTTAATTATGCCTCATTTGTTCTTGCTGCACTACTCTCAGTGAGTATTCCAGGTGGAAAAGAGGAGCCTGTTTGTAACTGTAACCTCAGGTAATTGTTATATATATATATTTTATTATTTTGCTATAGAATAATTTGGAGTTTTTAAGAAAAAAAATATACAGGAGTATTTTTGGGCAATATGAATATTGAGTAGAAAGCCAGGGTATTTCCACATCAGAAAAGCAAAACTCAATGGCTATGTGAGAAACCATCCATCTGAAAACTATCACTAGTCAGATGATTGAATAAATGAAGAAAATCATGCTGTTATCATCTGCATTTTAGAGATTAGTATTAATAAATTCTGATTCCTCGGCAGAGGAAACCTTTCCACAAACTTGACCTTTGAGAAAGTCAGAAAGAAGAACAACTGGGAATAAATGTGCTTCGTGAGTTAAATACTGAGACACAAACCCAGTCACTATTTACAATTTATGCATTTCCAGCACTTTTAAAGTCCATAGTAGTTTCTGCATTGTGACTGAATACAGACTGAGTAAATACCCTGAAGTACCATAATTTAAGGCCTGATGAGTTGTTTCATCTAACTTTTCAAAAGTCCTAGGTTTGCCCCTCTACCATGCCTGAACTTGATTTCACCTAGATTGCTTCTTGAGACGCATTATTCTTATTTGATTAGCTTACTAAGACAGATGACTGCTGCCCCAAACTCAAAGGCATTTTTGAGTACAACAAAATGCCAAGCCTTAAAATCCAGTACTACATACAAGTAACTAATATTTACACATAATTTCACTGGCCTTCAAAACTGAAACATAAAAATTGCACAAAATGCTAAGCTTTAAAAGCATCAAACCTAAGTTTCTGAATTTTAAAAAAAGATCCAGAGACACAAGACAGTCAGCATTAGAATATATTCCATTCCATGCCTTACCTGAACCAGATTCCACCCTTTTAGAGATTCAGCAATGATAGAAGTAACTGTTGCACATACACCACCAAAAACCATCAGATGATTAGGTCCATATTTTATTGCATCGTAGAAGGCTTTGAGTCCTTTTGCATTGTCACACTGGGGGGGAAAAAAAAAAAGAGAGAATATTCAATGTCACAAATAAAATAATTAACTAAGAAATACACTATTGGGCAGCTGGGCACGGAAAAAAATCAGGGGTTCCACAGATATAAACATAAGACCTAAACTTGAAAAATTAGAGCACTCTCTCCTGGACCCTAATGTGCCATAGTAAAAGAACAGCAAAATGCTTCCTTACATTGTACAAAACCAGAATTTTGATACCTCCATTTGACAAATAATAACAAAGTCCAACAAAAAATGGCTGACCAAAACCTTTTCTACATTCAGAGTTACCAAAACAAAGTTTGGAATGTAACACCAGATTGTCAGCAAGACTTCCATAGCTGGAGGAAAGTTTGACACTACTGATGGTCTCTGTAAAGTAAGTTCTGTCTCTAATGAAGACTCCTAAGGAACTTCTACGTAAAGTCCAACCTCAGTATCCTGGCAAATAATATAGAGCAGAGAGCTTGTCATTTAGAAGGATAGCACAAAGCCTTCAAAAGATAACAACATATTATTTTAAAGTGGTAAGAATTAATTGTTCTGCTCTCATAGCTCAAACAGCTTTGAGTGGAAGGCTGGGCTAGATGACATTCTGAGGTCCTTCTAACCTGACCTGTTCTTGTCTTCCGTGATAATTAGTTTGATCATTATTTCAGGTGTAAAGAATTTTACTGTAAACTGAGACCAGGACTGAAAATTAGGGAAAAAAGGCTCATGCTAGTCAGTATTGTAAAAGATACATCAATTCTTGAATACAGTAGTATTAATCATTCATAATAAGCCTAATTCCTAAGCTTGCAACAGAGTATTAATAAATTATGCGCCTGAAGGTAAGAATTTGTTTCCAAACCATAGTGGAAGTTAGGAGTGCCAACAGACTATAATAGCAGCTGCTACTGCTCCACTAACAGCCACTTCTTTCTCTTTTTGAAACAAAAGTTTTCTGCCCTCTTTTGCCTCCTCTACAAAGCATTCCTTGAATGTACTCTTTATAAGAACTATCACACACCAGCCTCCAATATCTCATTATGACTACTCAATAAAACAGTTCATTTACTATCAGCATCCAAGTAGTAATTGTACTGCATTCTGCAGAGAGAATAAAGATTTTGACTAAGAAGTTTGGAAGCTTATATTAATCTCCTTACTGAATTAATATGCTGAAAGAAAAAATATTGTATTTGCATTCTATCTGCAAGAATAGCATTATTGCTCCCACTTATTCCAAAGGATAGAGTTATTTAATGCATAGACTCTTTTAAATTGCATAATTTAGCCCAACGCTTTCCTTGTTAATGCAGAAAAAGCCCAAAATCACTCAGTATGGCAGAGGCTCCCCTGTTAGTTTAATGTGTTGGTGGCAAGCTCACATTGTGAGGGAATTAAAACTGTGATCACTGGAAGAAGCAGCATCCTCTACTCTTACTCCCTCACTCCCTAGTTTAAGACCAGTTTATTCCAAGTGGAACTAGAAGGCTCAGCTACTTCTTGAATTTATAAGCAGCCAAGGACACTAGAGCTTTAGGTATCTGCACTTGAAGGCCATTTAGCCAAGTCTTTTCCCTCATTCACCTTATCACTTGAAGCTACAGCAGAAGAGATTGTTGAATTGGTTTTCATACCAACTTAAAACCAGCTAATATAATTATTTTTCTTTTTTTATTAGATCACATTTAAAATGTATCTCTAATTAGCAGTTTGAGAAGAATACAAGCCATATATGAAATAAAAATTACGTTAATAATAAAATAACTGTCTGAAGTTGCAGTCTGTGAAGGGCCCATGAAAAGTTATGGATAAATAAAATTCTGCATTCTAAATGATAAAGACTTTTGGCATATTTTCTGAAGTAAAATTCACACTAAGACCCACCCTTACATCACAAAACACTGATGCATTTTTAACTACAAAACGTTTCTCACTGCAGTAAACTTAAGCAATTATGGGTCCCAGTAGGTTGTCTCGCTGGGAGGTCCAGAGTTGGTATTAGCATAAGGTCTTCCTTTCTTATTTGGTCTTTTCATGGTTATGACTATACCAGCGTGACAACAACCCTTTTTCAATCACACAGCGATTCTCTTGGGAAGGTATGCCAAAATGTTTCTTCATCTCTCCCAAAGTGAAAAGTTCATGCTGCCGAGATATAGTACTGATCAATCAAAAGTACCCACAATAACACCTGTGCTTCTCTTTGATGTGATCCACTTAAAAGCCTATCATGTTTTCACCTTTGTACTTTCCTCCTGACTAGTCTCAGTTCTCTCTCTTCTAGACCACCATGAATAATTATAGTAGACTCTGCCTACTGCTTGAGCAAAACCATACCAATAGCCCAAAGTATGTCTCAGAGATAAACAGTAAGAACTTAATACTGTGACTGGCCACAACTGGACAGAAATGAAAGGAAAAATGAGAAAGATGGGAGAAAGCAGACTTTCACATTTGTTTAATGTCACATTTCACAACATACACTGTGTGTACCATCCTTCCCTGCAAGCAACAGAACAGTCTGTCAAAAGCATTAAAAAAAACAAACATTCAGGTAAAAATAATAGCCCTACCAAGGCAGACAGACAAGCAGTAGAAAAGGTTTCTTCCTGCCTCTAGTCTGAGCAATGTACCCTTAGTGAGCTCCTGAAGCCCTCTGAACAGCTGTACTTTTTCAGAAATCCCAGGTGGCCACCACTGCTGCTCATCGTCTTCAGTTTCCAAACCCTACATATGTAACCCTAAAAGAGGGCAGTGCTGTTGAAAGACAACAGTCACTGAAATTCCCATCATATAACTACCAAATGTCTTCTTGAATTGCTGTCTACAAGTGACTCCAGCTAGGTCCAGGAACAACCCTTTGCAGCAATCTATTTACAGTACAACAGAAGACTGCAAAAGAACCAAAATGCACATTAAAAAGCAAAGGCTAGAAAGTCCTGGCCACACGTGGAAGACAAGAAACTGACTGTCTTACTAATTGCAGCATGACAGAGAGCAATGAAGGCGAAAGAATCCACAATAAAACGTCACAAACTTATATGATGAAAAATACAACCTGAAGGAGCCAACACTGCTTTTACTACCAAGTTTCGGTCTTTTGCCGCAATTGTCATCAACACATCCACTTCACTGAGCTGAACTGCAGCCAGCTCACTTGCAACCCATATATAAAACCAGGCAGCTATGCTCTTCCCCTGAACTTGACTGCACATTGAAACACTGACCATGGTTGCAATACCTTTACCCAAACTAGAATTTCAAATATATGTGATTTGTTACTTAACACAATTTTCTTCAGGAGAAAGGGCTGAGAACTACCTACCCCAAACATATTAATTGTTGTGCTTCGTTTCAGCCAAAAGCCAGCAATAAGCCAAATATAAATAGCGAACATACATATTAATGAAATAATTACATTAAGTGTATCTCTTAACACACTGACTTGATCAGATTACCTGGGAGATTCACAAGGAAAAATACAACCAAATCACTAAGCAAAGGTTTGTGAAGTGTCCTGCCTCTTGCTGTGACAAAGACAGCTTAATATCACAGCTGGCACCTGACAAAGCGTGCATAGAGCCACCTATTTTAATTAGGAAAAATAGTCAGATGAACTGCTGCATAGGAGACGAGTCAAAGGAATTTGTGGATTGAGGTGTTAACCTTCCTGAGTCCTCTTCAGAGGAGAGGCTGACAAAAAAACCCTAGAATCATCCACTGAGAAAAGGATCCAAACACACAGGGAGGAAGAACTGCCTGAGGCATTAGGGGTGCACAAGGACAAGAAACACTTCTGGAGAGAACAGCACAGCGGCTGAATACACAGGAGAGACCTCCAATCTACCCAACGGCCCTCTGCAGCTGAGAGAAGGATGTCCCATGTGAAGGCCACACATCACTGAAGTCAAGAGAAGCAGCAGGACTGACCTGTGAGGGTTGTTGGCTGCCAGGAAGCTTGTCTGGCAGACAGGGAAAGAGACACCGGGGTGTGCACTGAAGTCCTCATGGCCATAAACATAACGCACTGCAAATCCTTGGTGCACAGAACAGAAATTTGGATGGCTATCATACATAAAAATTTTGCCAACTCCATAACATTGACAGGTTTGAGTAATTACAGGGCTAGCACAACAGCAGATACTCGCAATTTAACTGATCTTGTTAGAGTTGCACAGCAATGAACATTGTAGGGATGGATACACTGGTCACATGTGTGATTATGTTTAGATTTTTAGCTGTTGGATAGCTATGCTGAACTGTTCCTCAGTAAGCTGTATTCTGGCACAACTGTACTTTTTCTGAGTAAAAGGAAACATGAGGAACTATTTTGGTGTCTATTGAGCTACTGACAATTGATGTTAGAGAGCCTTTATGAAAAAAGGGACTAACAAACAGCTGTCATCTGCATAATAAAATATCCAACTTTATCAAGTGATATGAGAGCTTTCAGCAGCACTCTGCCCTAAATGCTCATAAATATATAAAGACGCTTCTTTGAACAGAGAGAACAAAGGTACAAAGCCTTATTCCTACCCTCTGCAAAATCTCGCTTAGAAACTAACTCTGTGTTGCATCATCAGCTCAAATGGAGCTAAGAGATGAGGAACACCAACAATTATTTTAATTTAATTTTCATTGACTTCTTTAAAATAATCAATAAAGACAGACAATTCAGTGAAGAACATATAGACAACTGGTTAGAGCTACAAAAAATGTCAAGTTAGAAAACTGCCTGTTTTGTATGGGCAGGGCGTGCTTCCCCTGAGGTTTCTCTCTCTCTTTTCAAGTATCTGCAATTTAGGTACTTTAAAAGATAGCAATTATATTTTTGCATTCAATCGCTGTAGCTGGATTTTCTTTCCATGAGTTTGTACAACTGCTCTTGGAACCTCCACTTAGACAACCACAGCATCTGGTGACAACATAATTATCCACTGAAAGAAAAAGCACTACCTTTCATTTGTTCTAGAATACTTCACACTGTGCAAAGTAGGTGTGAGATGTCTTGCCAGGGGATGTTATGAATGCTAAAAATTCACAAATACATGAAATTAAATTGGACTACTTCACAGATCAAAAAACAATTCAAAACTTCTTAATGGAGAGATGGCAATTTTCTCAGGAAACTCCTGAATCACAGATTATTGGTGGCCAGGATGCTATTCTAGGGAAGCAAGACCAAAATCTCCCCCTTTCCTGCTGATCAACTGTTCCAAGACAGTGCCAAGTACTTGCGTCAAGTCTGGTCTGAACTGCTATAGCCATTCCTATGTTCTGCATTTGAAAAACAAAAGCAGTCCCCTCCAGCAACTACACTAAACTTCTCTATCTTAAACGTTGAAGTTAGCTCATCCCGAACAGTGGACTTTTCTGTACGTGATTTCTCTATCATCTTTTAATTTTAACTACTAGCAGTCATATTTGGTTTTATTTTAGAAGCAGTAGAAACAGCAGAGGACTTAATCTATTCAGTGAAATACTTCCCAGTAAATTAACTCTCTTACCTCGACACCTCTTGACATACATCTAGGCTTTACCTAGCAACTTCTTTATCTGATTCTGCCTGCTGCACAGCTCACGGACTGCTACCACTAAGGTACTGGTGCTTGGCATCTCGTTTAACAGCTTATATTCTGCCTTAGGTGTCATCAGCCTCTTAAACACTGATTCCAAAGCAAGGGGGACCACTCATTCCTCTGTCCCCTCATTTCCTAAGAGACTGTCTAAACACCTTGTGAAGGCTCAGCCTCTTGCTCAATGACATTTTCTTTTTACTCAGTTCACTGTTTGGAACTGAGTCCACCAAGCAAGATAAACAGAGATTTCCTGTCTCTCCTTATAAGAGAAGTATATTTACTTTTCCCAATAATACTCTTTTTTTATTATATGACTTGTATTTTCAGTCTCGTTACTATTTCTTGGAGTATATAACATTTACACTGAATGATTCCAATTTGAGAACTCCAATATGAAACGGAATTGGAATGTAGCAAATAGATGAATCCTGTGTAATCAAAACTGACTCTATGTTTCCATCCCGATTAAATATGCAGTAGTAGCAGAGATCAATTTGACTTCCTCTTTTCAGAGTAAACTTGCATTCAGCTTGAAAGGTGAAGTCTTTCCTCAAAGGTGAAGCTTTCCACTTTTTTTTTCACTGATATGTAACTGTAACACACACAGAAGTTCAGAAGATCATCAAGAAACATTTTGTGTGTTTGTGATACGAAGGTCGCTCCCTTTCAATAACACAACTATTGGGTTGTTGTGGCAAGATTTTGGTAGCAGAGGAGCTGCAGGGGTGACTCCTGTGAGAAGACACCAGGAATTGCCCCCACATTTGTCCCCAGAACTGACAGCCAGTTCTGGCCAGTTCCAAAACTGGTCCACCACTGCCCAAAGCCGAGCCCATCGGCGGTGCTGATGAAACTTTGTGATAACACATTTAATAACAGGCAAAAAAACCACTGCACAGCAGCTGAGAAGGAGGAACAAGAAAAAGATGTGAGAGCAACAGCCGTGCAGGCACCAAGGTCAGTGAAGAAGGAAGTGCAGAAGATGCTCCAGATGCTGCAGCCCGTGGTGAGACAGGCTGTCCCCCTGCAGCCCATGGAGGTCCATGGTGAAGCAGAGATCTGCTGTATTGTTTTTGGGTGTTTCCTGGCTGTACGACTAATCACATGCAGGAGCAGTTCTAGGCCTATACAGAGATGAAATTCACAAATAAGGTAACGCTGGCCAGGATGTCTGTAAGAAATTGAGCAGGAATTCAAAACATTAATATCTCATTGTGAATTGCTAATGGAAATGTAACATTTGGGCCTGACAGAGCTCCTATTGTGCAATATGAACAAGCAGTCAGATCCCACAGTATAAGTTACTGAGTTTTGTTGGATTGTTCTGCAGTTGGACCTGTCATCTTATCTGAATTAAATTGGTGTTAGTTCAAATATTTCTGGATCAGAGGGGATTTTATAACATCCATACTGCATTGGTTCACCCACAACATACAGTCCATTTTATTTAACTCACTTCTGCACCAATCCAAAAAAATATTACACAAGATAGTTTTACAGATATTTTCTTATTAGCAGCATTAACTGAAATGGATGAATGTTCCCACACACAATGTCATCCTGAATTAGAAATTTTTCCAAGTACCCTTAAAGCTGCATGTGAATGTTCACATTCGTCATATTACGGCATAAATATATAAAACACAAAAGTAAGTCTTGGTACTGTATTGGTTTTTTCTGGCTTTCTGGTAATCAAATGCCAATCAGATATTTTTGTACATTCAGTATTAACAGGGAGATCAATACCTTGCTTACTTCTTCCTCCCAACCTAGCCTATGCTACTCCATTTCAATTATGTTTTGCGGAAATGAGTGGAATTATGGAAAAGCATGAAATTCCAGTAAATGTATGTAATGGAACAGTAAAATAATATATCCAAATATAGAAAACAAATAATGTATTCTGGTTTTGAGAATAAGCTGGCTTGGTTTTCTCCAGCTATTCCAGTTTTTACCAACAAGTTCAACATTATAATGATTTCTAACCAAAGAAATAATTGAATTATTCAATAATTAAGGAAAATATCTTCAGATTTTATTTTTATCAAAAAAATTTTTTAAGTGCCCCTAGGAAATCAGTTGCAGTTTTGCATTTAAGTAACCTCAAAAGTTGTTAAAGTTTCAGACACTTGAGCCCCAAGATCATTATCACTTAAATTTCCTGTTGCAATCTACTATTTTGTTGTCTCTCAGACATGCAGACATGTGCTGCAGTAGATTTACAAGGGACTTGCCAGTCGCAGTTCAAGCACAAAATGGAGACCTAAGGGAGACAATACTGGCAGGTTCAACGCAGAGTCATTAATGTCAATTTTTCAGTTCTGTGCTTGTCTCATTTTTTTTCTTCCCATCATTATTACCATTTATTATTTATTATTACACTACCATAAATAGCGTATGTTTTCATAGTCACATTCTATTGAAATATTTCAGTTAGATTTCTTTTCATGCTCTCCCCTGTGCTTTTTAGACTATAGGGAAGAGTTCAAAAAAGTGAAAAGATGTGTCATTTGACATTTGATTTTCTTCAGATCTAGAGTATGCAAAATGTCTAACTTTAAGCATGAACAATCAAAAATAATAAATCATATTTCATACTGTTTTGTAAATAAATTTTCTGAAAATGCCTTTAAAGGTATCATTTCACCAATCTTCTCCTTTCCCTATGTCTACTACTGACTATGTACTCAGTTTTAATAGGATTGGGGTTTTTTTCCCAGGTAATTTTGGGTATAGGAAAATCACCTCATGCAGGGAAGGGTACCATCTCTGAACGCTTAGTGTGTCTTCCCTGTAAATTGAAAATTGTTACATAGTAAAAACGTGTAACTCCTTTTAACTGCAGCAGTGCTCTTTGCAGTAAATAGAAGAAAGGACTGAAATAAGAGAATATAAAAGGAGAAAAATCCAAATTTATAAATAAAAATCAAGAAGTTCTTGTAGGTGGAAGAAAACAGAGGTGTACTAGAGCAAAACATTTAAAGTACCAGTGACATACATGACAGAATGCCTGGCACCCCCCTCTGCAGTAATAAGCTGCAATTGAAACCAAGATAGGAGTGCAAAGATATTTTGAAAAATCACTTGAACCTCAGCAAAAAGCTGTTGTAGGGGAAATCTGCTATATGAATTCTTTCTTTACCTACTTACTCATGAAAAATCTTTATTTTTATAAAAGGGGTAGGGGTAAGGGAAAAAAAAATTAAAAAGAAAGATGTCTTTCTTGATACTTTTCTGACATGAAATCCAAATATTATTCTGAGGGTGAAGCAATATGGAAAAAAAAATTCTTCAGCATCCTTCTGGTTAAGGGTGATGTTGAAATAAAACCTCCCTTGTGTGCCTCTGTCATATGGCAACAGGGCCCATGTCTCATTGCTCACAACCACAGAAATTTCTAAATAAACATTCACAGGGGATGACAAGAGGCACAGATGACTCCGAGGCCCTTCAGAACTGTTCTTATAACTTCTGAAAGTCATTTACCTGGAAAATGTGAGACAATCTCTTAAGCTATCACAAGGATGTCTGTAGCATCCTTGAGAATATGTTTGAATTTTAATAAAAGGTCTGAAATCACCTGCCATTTTTGGAAAATATGATGAAACTCTTTTACTTTAGAGGATGATATTCAACATCAAGAGTGCTTAGTGGTACATGTAGCTCCCAGCATGACTTTTGCTGAAGCAATATTGTTTGAAAGGGGTTTTTATACATTTTTTTTAAAATTCCCAGCAAGAACTTCAGTAACAGAGACAGAGATCAGAATTAAAATACAGCTGACGAAGTAAGAGGTTAGAAAGGGCGTAATGAATTAAAAATAGCAAAAAATAATTTTTTTGACTCAAAGGTCAAGAAAATTTAGTGTAATAGCCTTCATCACAAGTCCATGATTTTTAATTAAAATCTTTCTGTGATGTAAAACAGTTGAACTTTGTCTATAGCGAATAAAACTCTGCTAAGCTAATTTATCTAATGAGGAATAATTTGTGATCCTTTGGATAAGCTACCATTAAGTTAGTCCATAAAAGCCAAATTAAATCCATGGTATGCTTTAATTTGGCTTAAATTAACATAGCATGAGACTACAATAATTCACCATTTTATCGAAGTCTTAGGCTGGAACTGGATGGAGTGCGTATCAGCACAGGTAGCATCATATTTTTTTTCCCCCTTAATACGTGGCAAAGGAGACAATATGGAGAGAATAAAGTCATATTTCAGCAGCTACTCAGATGGGATGACATTCAGCCCGTGAGTAGGCACAGTGCTTCACAGTCATAAGGTATGAAAAACCCCCAAAATCCCAGTATCAGGAACCTTGCTAACAGAAATTGGAGGTGTCACGGACTTATCTGCAATGGAGAGTTGACTCAAATTTGAGCCTGAGAGGCAAAGGAAAGAAAAGGACCAGCCCTGGAAGTATGGAGAGTTACTGGAGTGGAAACATGTTCAAAAAGGTTTCCAATTTCATGAGCTCTGTAGGAAGGTTGTCACAGGTATTACTGCAAGCCAAAATTTGTTTTTTTCCCTATTTAAAGGCTCACCTTGATCTAGTTGAGTTTTATATTGCAGGAAAATAACTGGTAGAGATTAGGGACCACTTCAAAAACCTGAAATGGTGGACTGGTCTGACATGTGATCCTGTCACATTGACACATGGACACTATATTTCAATGGCTTTAAAGCTATAAAAGCAAGATACTTCCTCTGTGCTGCAAATTGCAACATAATTAACAAACAGGTGTTCCTTTGCAAGATCCAGAAAAGGGAGCAGACTGACAAATAAATCCTCACCACTCATATTCAGCAGTGTAGTACGGGATTTCTACAAGCAGGACGACCAATGTTCTTTTGTTTTCTTACAGCCCTTACAGAAAATCTTAATTAAGCTTGCCAAGAGCAGGGTATTACTCACCTTGAAGTACTGACCCTTGGGGGTTCTCTCCTTACGCTCCCCCACAAAAAAAGGCCATGTGGCACAAGAGTGAAATAGAGCTGAGCTGACTGCAGATGAAATGCCCACAGAGAGCACAGCTCAAACCTGCAGTTGGCCCCAGATCAACCACCCAGATGTTTAAAAGCAAATATATTCAATCCAAGTCTGGAAACTGCAAACAATATCCATGCTAGAGGCTTCAGCCTGCTAGCCTGCCCATCTCAGCGTAATTAGGTCACCCTAATTTTCTTGCTTTAGTTTCTTAAATGTGTTATATGCTTGTGACACGCTCACAGCAATATTTGTTCCTCAGCTCCTTCCCTGCTTGTCACCCAAGATGAATGCAGGAGCCCAAGAACTGTTTTGTCTCTGTGCACACTGTCCTCCTTCATAGCAAACCCCAACACGAACTCCCTCAGACTTGTCTCACTGAACTAGTAATTCCTGCTGGCTGTTAACCAAGCTTTACAGAAATCTCACTGACACACCATGAAGAAGTTCCAAACTACCAAATCCTCTGTCATTTGTCCAGTTGCCTTCACACTGTGGCTTTATTTGAAACCTCCCTGACTGCTGCTATTGCTTTGGCACATAATGCTCTGCTAGGCACTGCTACCCCACAAGCAAAGTTCATATTCATGAGAGCAATTCATGTCTGTGTAAATTGACTTTTTAAACTTGCCTAAACTCCACTAAAAATGGCTTGACTAAATGCTAATAAACTGTAAATGACTAAACTCCCTGAATCATCGTAGTAGAAAATTCACGTACTAGTTCAGTAACTGGACAGAGAAACATGTAAGTTTTCCCATCTGTCTAAAAAGATAACCCTGCTTTAAAATCTCCATGATTTTGTCAGACTCATTCAGTCCTAAGCTGCCCAGATATAAAAAAAATTAACTAAAAAATCATGCAAACATGAAGTTCCTCAAGACAGCCTGCTTCCTCTTATGCCATGTACTTCAACAGAGCTAAATTGCTTTAAGCTTGCACAGGGAACAGTGCAGATTCTTGACATTCTTTTGCCAAACATGTACTGACTGTCACCCAGAACCTTAACAGACTGAAGTGGTATAAAATACTAATAGAATGATTCTAATCATTCTGTCAAGCATGGCTGACACTACACTGTCAAGTGAAGAAAAGTACTTTGTACAGCTCTGGATCAGTTTTATTTTTTACTACGGCATCATATAGGTAAAGGAAGTGGTATGAATGAGTTAAAATTTTCTTAAATTTTTTTAGGAGACAAACTGAAGGAAAATGTGCAAGTCAGGTGAAATATTAAATTGACAATGACCTTGTCCAAGGAAACCATTCTCAAAATGAACCAGTGCTATGAATACCTCATGAGACTTCAAATGTCTTACTTGATATGACACTCAGAGTGTCTCAAGGGGAGGAAAGGGGTTTCTGTCATTAAGTCTTCTCGTACAAAGCAGTGGTGCAGTAAAAAGAGATCTAAATAGGTTTTCTGTTGGTTACTGGAAACTGCGTAAGAACTGGCAGCTGAGGAAAATGTTGGTGCAGGAGGGAGGCACGGCATCTAATTTAAAACCAGCAGTGGGAATGTATACTAGCAAGACTAGGATTTCAAAGCTTTGATGAAATACAAGTAAAAACACTCCAGTGCCACAGACCAGATGGCACAGTAGAGCCAAGAAAAGTTCTGAGGTTGTGGTCAGAAACATATCACCTGGCTGCTACCTTTCCACA
Source organism: Machaerirhynchus nigripectus (assembly GCA_013397975.1). Lineage (NCBI taxonomy): Eukaryota > Metazoa > Chordata > Aves > Passeriformes > Dicruridae > Machaerirhynchus > Machaerirhynchus nigripectus. The sequence goes on along the minus strand of VZRQ01003239.1, from coordinate 637,783 downwards.
GCCCAATTAGTAGAGTTTATGCAAGTGGTTCCGACTTCAGGTAAAGCAAGTCAATAAATTACAACTAATATTAACAGTTGTTTGAATACATCTGCTGACCCCACATTGAAATGGATGAGTTCACACCATCTTTTCCACTTTGTCAAAGCAGGATGTGTACGTACATGTGTGTGTCAGCACGTGCATGCAGGCGCAAGGACAGAGGGAGGACAAGGTCAGCAGCCTTGCTGGTCACCACAGATTTTCCTTCAGCTCTGATTTGATTGGCAGTTAAAAGGAAATGCTCTTTTCAAACACCCCACATCCCAGCTTCAAGAATAGGACAGTTTGCCAGCAGTTTCATATACTAATCTTAAAAAAAGAAATCCATAAGCAAACAAACAACAACAAAAAAAAACCCCTCACCCCAAACAAACAAACCCAAAACAAATCCACTCCAGCAAATGGAGCTGGAAGCACAAGTCAACTTGCTGAGCTAAGAAGCACGTAGTGACAAAATAACATCTCAGGTGCCAGTTCATGAGAACATGGAGCAGTCCCTTCCTCGTGTCCAGTGGAGCCTATATTCCCTAGTAAAAGTAAAACCAATGGAAAAAAAGACAGGTAATTTCTTCCACTGCCTCCTACTTACACTGCTATATGCAAACTGACGGAAGACTCTGCGAGTACCCTCTTCCAGTGTGTTCAAAATGTAGTTTAAGGTACTGTAGGAGTTGCAAGATAGGAGACTCACACCCACAGCAAAGAAGAGGAGAGAGAGGCAGGGATATAGATGAATCAGAAATATTAACACAGATTTGGGTGGCATGTGATATGTTAGCATGCAAACATGCCAGAGCTGGAAGGGGGGGGGGTGGAAGTGTCATATGTCTCCCCTAACCACAAAAGCTTATTGATTTCTTTAAGCTCAGAATATTTCCACAGATATGCAGATATGACAAAACAAGTACACCTCCAGATTTCAGAACTCCTTATGTTTTAAATTCATTACGATAACAGTTTTCGGAAGGAAAACAGAAAATTTTTCCACTGCTTTCTCCATTGTGTTGTAACCTTTTCTGTGAAGTTCCTTTATTCATAAACTACGAACAGTGTGTGTTCAACCATAAACATTAGAAACAAATATGAGCATAATTAATTGAGATCACAATAGAAAACAAATTTAGGAAAATTAGACTACAAGAGTTATATGCAGTGTAACTCAGAGAAATTATTTGCCAAGTTTGCATTTTAACATTCAAATCAACAAAAGGCTTTTCAGCACTTAACATTGGGTACACAGCCTACTGATAATCAACTTCTGAGTGCTGCATACCTCTGCTCTATGCCACACCATAGGGGAAACAGATTAGCTCACATTAACAAAGCACTAGTTCTTCTTTTGACTAGTTCCTGACAGTAAGAGACTCTGTAGTCTTGTTTTGATGGGTTTTCAACTTTTTTGTGCATTAACTCCACCAGGTGTATTAGGAGCAACTTATACTGCTTACTCCCATATTCCTCACTGAGTGGAAAGTATTCACCTTCTAATCCATGATTTATCATTGCTGATAAATTTGCATATGCACCTTGAAATGTCATTCCACAGCCTAGCTTGGCCTTTTCAAAAACATTTAGCAGCATTAGTTCCTGCACCTTCTCACGTCCAGCAGATACTGGGTAAGTTCTTAATTACAAATTCTTCATGTCCAGCAAATAGGGTGCTATGATTCTAAATGCCACTCAACCAAAAATATGTAAAACAATATGACTAAGTTATGTAAGACCTATGTAAATTAAGCTGATATGAAGCTCTAGTGAAGCATAAAGGCAATCTTAAAAAAAAAATCACATTTTTATCAGGTATCTGTATTAAAAGTGACACAATGCTAATAGCACTGCTTTCTATTTAGAAATAAGAAGTCAGAAGTGATTTTGGCACAGCTTTAATCTGTTATAAATAATTTAATTGCCTTCCATTTGGAAATAAGCCCCATTTAAAACCTCACAGAGTTTCTGTAAGTACTTCTATTAACATTACTCTGTGACTTCAAACATTAAGAAAATATTTATAGTATTTCTCTAAGAAAAAGGTATTTCTTCTGCTTAAAGAAAAAAAAAATTTTCCTGGGATGATTTTTTTTCTTTTTAATATGACCCACCAAAACATCAAGGCATCAAGGACCTGAGAAGAATATACCTCTTTTCCACTTGATGATCTAGACAGAGGAATGCTTCTAATTTAACTCAAATAGTCTCCAAACACATTTAGCAAGAAAACAGAAGTAAGTTTTCCCAGTCTATCTTGGGCATGGCAGTTTAAAAAAAGAGAACAACCTCTTCTGAGTGTCAAGACTGGACTGTCTCAAGCTGAGAAGAGACACAAACATGAGGCTCTAAATATCAGCTAATGCTGTAAACACAAAGGTCAAAGTCAGCTAACCCTCTTGTTGAGTCCAACTCCTGCCAGCAAGAGCTTGTCAGACCTACCTTTCTCTTTAGACTTGAATCTAAAAACACTTAACTCCTTGATGCCACTGATCTCTGAACAGAGTTTGGTGATGTACAAACAGAAACCCCTCCTTTAAAGTCACTGATTAACTCTATACGAAGCCAGCAAAACAGGTAATATAATCTTGGAAATCTGCAATTGGTTACATTAGTGATTCAGGAACTTCACGCAAAATACAAAAATGCAGAACCTGAATGAGCTAAAGGGAGCATCATGGCAACCCCAGAAACTGTGGGGCCAAGTGGAACAGGACAGAGGCCAAGATTTGCCTTTCCCAGATCCCCAAACGACACAGCTTTCTCCTTTAGGGAAGCTGCTGGAACAGCAAACTGAAGTCCTTTGCTCATGACTCATTTATGTGAGCGCAGCCAAGTCAAATTGTTATGTTTGTACACGGGAGGGCTGTGCTGCCCTCCACTGGGGCCCTGACAAGCCCCAAAGGTATGTGCTAACAACACCCTCATGAATTTCACCGAGGCAACTCCAAAGCCGCACATGTAGGAGCAAAGAGCACCACGGGGCAGTTCAGGCTGGGGACTGAGAGCCCGAGGAGCACCCTGAGACAAGAAAGGGGGAGTCTGGAGAACAAGAAGTTGAATGTGTGTCAGCAGTGGGGCTATGCATCAGTGAGTGCAGACTGCTCTGCACTAGGAAAAGCATAGCTAGTGGTTTCATGGGATGGACTATTCCCTTTTAGTCGTCATTGTCAAAGCTTCATTTTAAGCAGCCTGCTCGTTTTTGAGTTTTTGGATACAGAGGAAATTCTGATAAACAGGAGAGAAACCAAGGAGAAACACTGAAAGGGGGATGGAGCACGTGATGCATGAGGAACAGCTGGAGAAGCTGGGCTCCTTCAGCCTCAGGAAGGGAAGGCTACCGGGGCAGCCTTCTAGTCCCTAACAGGGGGAATGCAGATGGAAGCAGACTCTCCTCACAGACATGCTCACAGTCTCAAGTTTCAGCAAGACCGATTCTGATTAGATTTAAGAGGTAGAAGAGCAAGTTGAGTGATCAAGGACTGGAATGGGTTAACTGGAGAGCTTGGGAAAACCTCCATCCTTGGAAATTTTCAACACCTGACAGTTCAGTGCCCTGAGCAACCCGAGAGAGCTTCCAAATCAGCCACTTTGAGCAGGATGTTGGACCCGATGATCCCCAGAGGTCCTTTTCAAGCAAAATTAATTGTGATATTTCAATAATAAGTTGCCACAAGAGCTGAAGCAAAGCAAGAAAGGCAAAATCCGCCTCACAACACCATGTCTATTCACAGTAATCTCCAATGCAGTGCTAATTTTAGTTGCAGACCCAGCAGCAATTCCAGCATTGATTTAATAAGGTCTTTATTTCAAGCAGTACCCATGATCACTGAAAAATAGGGTCTTCACCCTATTTTTGGAATGAAATTGTGCAGATAAAGCTTTTGAGCCTAAGGTTTGTATCACATCTTTCCATCACCAACAAGAATCACTTTGCAATGGAAAAGCAGAAAATTATTTTGGCTAGCATTTACTTAAGACAGCGACAGGAATAGATATAAAATGTTTGAGAAAGAATGGCATCATTCATCTTCACATAACAACAGTGTGCTCTCTGGCTCTCATGCAAGATTTTATTTGAAACTTTTTGTTTTGTTTTTTAAATTACATTTCCACCACAGTTTGTTCTCAGCCACTATAAAGAGTATTATTTACAGATTGTTATGGCTAGTTAGACAACTGTTTTCCTTCTACTAATATCACACTGTTTTGCCACAATTTTTCTAGATATATTAATTTCAACTTGTCTAAAAACTTTTTTTTAAACATCATTTAGTCAAGCAAGCGGTATCATCTTTCATTGTTACATACTTTTGTTCAGCCAGCAATTTCTAATGGGTAAGGAAAAGTACTATGACAGTATTTATTAACCCACAAGCACAGGATGTGTCATCTTTTGCCAAGGTCACAGAAGAATTTCTGGCAAGTCAGAGTTTACGAAAGTTCAGTGAAAGCTGTGATAGTAATACAGCTTGTAATAATTTAAATCAAATACTGAAATAGTATAATTATGTAAGGTATTTATAACTTATTGTAATTACAACTTCTCCTAGAAAACACCAGATTGTCCAGGCTATATTCCTGGAAAGAAGGCATCTGCTAATCTTGGTAAACAGAGCAGAAAAGTGGGATCTGATTTGGAATAAACATTCCTAATATCATTCCTTGCTTTTCTCAGGACTGTTCCTTGAACTGGGACAGCCCCAGAAGTTGCCAGCATATGCTGCATCCTGTGGGACCAAACACTTGATCCCCATCACCTCACTCCCCAGCTGCAGGGCACACAATATTTCACACTGGAGTTACTGCTAGTCAGGAGACAAGAGAAAAACACTTAAATACAACTCCTGTTTTCAGTCTTAGGATCTTGTCTTTTAGATAAGTACTATACTCTATAGATCTGTGAAAATAGTATTGGGAAGACTTAGTTTGGGGGTAGCAAACTGGTTAGGAACAGCGAGATGGTAAAATTAGATAAGGTAAGAGACCCTGAACCAATCCTGGCAGACAAAAACGTCACTGAGTGAATCCGTGCTAAAATACTCTTCATCTAAATTGTGATTGTGAGCCCTTTAAAGACAGATCTCATTTGAATGACTCCCTTTAGGTAATCAAATAAATTCATTTCCTACCATCTGTTTAAAATAGGAAGGGAAATAGCAGATGTCAGTTGTGTGTGCAAGAATGTACTAGCATGTAGAGTTTCCATCTCTTCCCTGAGTACTCCTTAACCCTAGCAACACTTCTGCCCTGAGACATCCCAATTACTTTCACTCCAATCCTTCTCCTTCACACTCTGTTGAAAATCTTTCCTCATTCCTGCCTTCTGCATACTCTCTCCCCAGGGCTAGGCTTACAGAGCCCAACTGAAAAAAGGCATAATCATAATCTTTTCTGTTAAAGAGAGACAGACATGAGTCTCTGCCCATACAGCTGCTATATGCTTTCCTGTGCATCCTACAGTCTCCTGTGTATCCCAGCTCCCCTAATACTTGATCCGAAGCTCAGACCTGTGTCTAACCCAACACTCTTGGCACCTTATCAATACTTCTGTCCTGCTTTCCCAGTGACTACTGACATCCCTCTTCAAAGGGTACAACCTGAGACATCTAAATAAGCACAAGGAGCTAGTCATGCTACTGCAGCAGATGTACATGCAGGAAGTATCCTCTGAGAAACCACATCTGTGATGGAATTCCAAGTACTTGTGAAATATTTTTCTAAGACAGCCTTGTCACACTGCTAATTTGGATTTCTAACAGACATCAAATTTCTTTTACTGAGCGTTCTGTATCATTTTCACTTGGGAGAACATCATGTATGTTGCCTCATTACCGTATGCTCTGTTATTCAGTGCAGTTTACAGCAGGCTTTTTCAGATCTAGCATTCTCAAATGTTGGCATTCAAACAGAAAGGAAGTGGTCCAACACACTGCAGTATCTGGATGAAAAATGTATTTTTAAAGATATTTGAATTTGAAATTTTTTTAGTATAAGGAGATGAAAAACAGGACATAGTACCTCTATTCTTTATATAGTACTATCAGTATGATCTTTTCCCCTTTTTTGTTTTCCACTAAACATGACTGAGATGTTGGTCCCAGATATTCATGACATTCACATACTCTTGAGTGTTACCTATATTGATTTGACTGATAAATTAGCAATACAAGAACCTCTAGGACTGTCATCAGACAAATAACTTGATAGAGAACAGCAGCACACAGGAGTTGTTACTAGCTTCTGTACAACTCTTCCCCATGCCCTGCAGTGTTCAGCAAACATTCTAAGACCAGGGAGGGAGATGAGGGAGGGAAGGAGAGGGAGAGAATCAGTAACTATCACTTTCTTGCAGGTCAGGAATAACCAGCTTCCTATCACCCACCTAGTTCAGGTACTAAAAAGTAAAAATTTAGTCATTCTTTAATTAAAATTTTTAAAGATCTTAAGGAACATGGCCAGTCAGCAGACATGCAGCAGAAGAGTGTGGTAAGAACAGCATTAAAACCCAGCCTGCTAAACTGCAGTGTGTGCATTCATTTGCCTGAATTATTTTCTGCAAGAGACAAGGGGATATTGTTCTATTCCTGATCCTCAAATTGATCTGTAGCTTGTCATTAGGCCATTCATTTTATTTCTATATAGGCTCTGAACTGGTAAAATCCAGTCCTTGTTTGTGAGGTGGATGTGGTGGATTCAAGGCCCACAAAGCTATGTATAAGATCCTAATTCATTGCTCAACCCAACATTGTCATCAGCAAACTCTAAAACAAGCATTTTTCTGGGACCAGAGTAGAAGATAAGTTTCTACAATTCCCAGCATTTTTAGTTAATTGCAGTGATTAATCACTTTCAAAGTTAAATTTTGTTCACACACACAAGAAAACAGTTTACTTCTCTACCAGTTAGACTCTAAGTTCAGGTGGTAATGATTTGTACTGGGCTTTTAAAACCTTTCCTTTCTAAACATGATGTTGTCTTCTCTGGAGTTTGCACTCTGAATTGTTAAAGGTAGCACAATAATCCATTTCAACCTATTGCATACCATCATTTATGAACAGTCAACAAGCATTGGGAAGATTAGGTGCATCCAGACCAATAAATCTGATGATATTCAAAGGCTAGGCTAAAATCTCTTCTGGTAAAACAGAAGAGTGAATGCAAGGGGAAATGGCACAATTACTGATGCTTGACATCTGAGTGACAAAGAGACAGTGAGAAGGGTGAACTACTGTCACTCACTGCTCCATTTAGCTGTCTCTAAGAAGGACGCTGTGAGGACACACTGAGCAGTCTAAGGGACAGGAGAGACTCAGAAGACCGAATCTCACTGTCAGAGCTACCGCTCTGCCACCTGTGTACACACTGGACATGCACAAGGAGTCAGCTGGGGCTGGGACAGCATGACCAGGCTGGGGATGAACCAGACAGCACCACCACAGGAAGCAGAGGATACTGCGACCTTATCCGCCTTTCCTTAAATCATGAACACCTGTGAACTGGCATCTATGTTCCAGCTCTCCCAGGTCTGATAACTTCTGCTACTTCAGTGTCTTGTGTCCAGCAGCACTCTCTGGGCTGAAAGCCAACAGTGTGCGCTAATAGATTGGATGGTCAGCAGGTTGAGGGAGGTGACCCTCTGCTCTCCTAACACCCCACCTGGTCCTCTGCACAGAAAAGATGCCTCTCCTATGAAGACAAGCTGAAAGAGTTGGGTTTGTTCAGTCTGGAGAAGAAAAGGCCCCAGAGAGACCTCTGGCAATCTTCCAGTACTTTAAAGGGCACTTATAAGGAAGAGGGAGAGGGACTTTTACACAGCAGGTAGCGATAGAAAAAAGAGTAATAGTTTTAAACTGAAACAGGGGAGGTTTAGCTTAAATGTTAGCGTAGAAATTCTTTACTCAGAGATGAGGCACTGGAACAGGTTGCCCAGAGAAGTTGTGGATGCCCCAGCCCTTCACATGATCTAACCCAGGTTGGATGGGGCCCTGAGCAACCTGGGATAGTGAAAGGTGTCCCTGCCCATGTCAGGGAGGTTGGAACTAGATGATTTTTAAGGTCCATTCTAAGCCAAATCATTCTATGATTGTCCTCCCAAGCACAGGACCTTCAATAAAACCACCATGAACCTGTGCTCAAGGGGGCAAACTAGATGCAGTTTTTCATGTAACTACTGTCTCCCCTGAGGACAGTCTAAATGCCCATACTTTTTAGGATGAAAGTTACCATAGTTATCATATCATAGACTTTGATGTTCTTGTTGAGTCTTTCTTTAGACTCTTGGCACTTGCCAAAAAATACAAAGGTAGAGCGAGCAGAGAAAGCCTAAAACTGAGTTGTTCTAACAATCCACATGCACGTTCTCCACCCATGCCCTTAACACAGCTGAGAGTACGGCCTATCCCCAGGACTAAAGCTGAACTAGCACCTCGCTGCTGATGAGAGCAAGAGGCACTGACTTTTGCTCCTGCCACCCTCTCACTAAGGCTGGTTTCAGGCTTTCAGACAGTCATTTGATCCCATGGTGAGCAGACTGAAACAATAAAAGAGCAGAAAAGTACTCAGGTGATTTCTTTCCCCCAATCAGCGAGTTAAACCATCTTACCCCATCATCAGGAGCAAGCAGGCAGGGTAGGGGGTGCATGCAGGGAAGGCACCAGAAATCTCCCTTTCTGCAGCAGCAAGTCTCTGGCTGGGCTGGCTGTGCTGTGAGCTCACTCTTGCTCAGAGCTGCAAAGCTGCCTCCCCAGGGTGTTTTATAACAAAGGGCACTTCTGAGGCCTTACTCACACCTCTTCTCTTACTCGGTTGCTGATTTTCCGTTCTTCCTGTCCTACTTCTTGGTTTGTGTGCTCACACACATGCGCAACCTTCAGCTTATATTTGTAATAAAATAATAATCATCATCATCATCTGGCTTTCCTAGGTACCCATGTATCTTCCTACCACATCTAGAGATCACTGTGAAGAAGGAAATTGAATTCCACTTACTTCTAGCTTGCCTAAAAGGTGATTTAGCCCATAGCTTTAACCAGACCCATGACTGCGTACACATCAAACGTGCAGTGGGTGGTAGCCATTAACACTACCAACAGTAAAAGGGTTTCTTTTTGTGGCAGCATTTCCCAAAGTCTCATCTTGTGGCTTAGTTTGTAAGTGACGTTTTTGAATAGTTCATTATGAAAGCAGTTTCCTGAAGGATTCTTTTAATATTACATATACATGCCAGACCCTCCTCTTCCTTACAGTGGTTATTTGCTACAGTTATTTCATTATCTTCAGAAGACTTGGTTCTAACTATATTAATTTAAGTAAGTTCAAAAGTAGGCCATGCAAACAAAATGAAATATGGGCAAAGTTCAAAAACTCTTTAATAGTCTCATTTGACATATAAAATAAATATGGATTTTATTCAGAGGTATATTGTCATCTTTAAAAGACTGCTAATCCTGGAAGTCATTTTACTGAGTCTTCAGTTGTTGATTTTTAAGCAATAATTTATTTCAATTAAATGACAGCATCTTTTAATCACAGAAAGTGTCTTGGCAGACAAGCAATTCTGTCTTTGGAGCTTTCATACATTTATTCATTTGCCTAAATTTCCTAACACTTTGGAGTTCAGTTGAAGTTTCATCGTGAATTAGTGAATTGGTGAAAGAAATATTGCAACATACAAGAAATGAAACAAGGTGAATGTTAGGGGGAGCAAGGGTAACATAACTTCATGCCTGAAAAAAAGCAGATGCAAACCCTCTGTAATCATTGGCCGTCCACCTCCATGTGCCAGAGTAAAAATTAGCCCACAATAGCTACGATTTTTGTTTCAATGAAACCATAGCTTTCCTTGAAAATTATACAGATGTCATACAAAGCTGCTAGAGTCTTTCAAGCAAGCCAAGGTGTTAAACGCTGCTGATGCAGTTCAGAAGTATCTCTGTGCCTGGGAGATAATGTTTAATGTCACTTGGTCTTCAAATCAGGCAAAATAATTAAACCCATGCCTCGGCACCCACAGCAAGGTGACCATTCCTAACAGGGCTGGAGAACAGGCAAAGCCCTGCTCCCTGACACCAGGCTGCTGCAAATGGCTGTGCCCTGCTGTAATACTTCATTTTTGAAATCTCTCTGCCCGCACATCTTTGGAGAAACAACAACGCCGGAAGCTTTCTGATAATACATTTTTTCCCGCTGTATTTTTCAACTTGGAAAGAGCCCTAATAGCTCCACTTTCTATAAATGGATGTTTTCATTTGGCAGAGGAGCAGCCCTTCGACACCGGGGCACACTTTTTCTTTTGGTTCTGATGGAAATTGCTCTGCTGGAGAGCATCAGAAATCATTGAAATCTCCTTACAGCGTTTATCACATTTGCTTTCTTCAGCCAGGAATGAAAGCTTGTAAGTTAAAAAACTACACCAGCCACTTAATAACAAGTTTCCCATTATCAGACCACACTACTGTAATTATAAAAATTCCACACAAAACACCAGTTCCTGGCCTTATTAAAATCTTCTTTTCATATACTATACCTACAAATTATTGATCCAAACTATGTAGTTGCCCTGTCATCTCACCCTCTCCACAGAACATAGTTAGAAAATACAAATAAAAGGATTTCAAAATGCACAAAAAATCCAAGAATTCAGGTACACCATAGGATAAAAGCATTTAACAAGTCTCTCTGACCACATCGCTTGCATTCAATCCACAAAGACTCTGCCTACTACTTAGCCTAACAGTCCAGTTTCTATTCTGATCCACACATCTGTCACAAAAAAAGGAATTAAGCCAATCTACCATGAATTTTTCTCCTCCCTGAATCTAGGATTTAACTCCAAGGTATGTGCAAAGCAGAGCACTGTACAGTGCTGAAATCCTGCAATGTGTCAGGTTCATTATATATAAAATTAGAGGAGCAAGAAATAGGTGCTTAAATTGCTTGACACCTTGATGCTGTGGTTTACAGATGAGCTATTTTAATCATGGAAAGAAACTGGTACCATATCACTTGGAACCCTTGCTACACCTAAATATGCAGTGGGAAATGATCTTAGGGGGAAAACTGTATTTTTTAACACAAGGCTCAGTTGGTAGATAGTCCAATAAAATTTTACTTTAGAAAATACATCACATGCTACGACACAAAGCGAGGCAAAAATAAAAAAAAAATCAAGCAAACAAATAAAAAAAAAGAACAAAAGACAGTCATCACTGTGAGAAACTGCTACAGAGTCTGAAACTCAGACAGATCTCTAGCTTTTGTCTAGCACCGAGAAGCCGTAATAAAAAGGTAAAATATTAGACCAGTAATAGCTATTCTCACTTTGGTATGCTTATATTAGGCTGAATTAGAAACTGCACTGCTGAATAATTCACCCAGAGGGAGGCTGTGCACCAGAACAGGCTCCCTGGGGACGTGGTCACAGCACCAACTGAGAGAGTTCAAGAAGCATTTGGACAATACTCTCAGGCACATGGTATAACTCTTGGGGCATCCTGTGCAGGGCTGGGAGTTGCACTCGATGATCCTGATGGGTCCCTTCCAACTCAGCATATTCTGTGATTTTGTGACTAACAGTCTTAATAAAATAACTGTGCTTATTGAGTGTGTTTGTAAAACCTAAGAGCTTTAGTCTCTCCAGGTTCAGCTTGTAGCACAGGTCAGAAATGTCATGCTTTGCAACCCTACACACGATCCTGATTCTCTCATGCTCACATCCGTTAGCTACATCAGCAGCGGAGTATATGGAAAACTTACACACTTAGTAAGGAATTGGAACATTTAAAGGGTGTTTATGAGCATGGCCATCTGAATGGCACTGGAATAAACGAGGCCAAGGCTCAAAACTATTTTCCCAGCAAACTCTGAGACACACCTTATAATTACCTACAGTTGGGTTGTATTTTAAAGGCTAACTTACTTGGAAGAGAGAAAAGCCAACAGTTGATGGAGGCTGTGTCCATACTTTCCCCCTTACTAAGTGTTTCTATTGCCTGTACACATACTTTTTTCAGGGTAAAACCTCAAAATGGTACATTAGAGCATTTATAATAAAAATTATGTATTATTGCAAGCATTTGATCTATACCATTCTGTGTAGTCCAGCACTGTTTCATGAAAATATTAATATTTGGTAATAGACAGATCTCTTCATCTTTACAGTGTAAAATTTGCAATATTTCAAGTTGTTTGTTTTCCTAACAGCTACGTAGTTTGAATGGCTATCTTATACAATATTTTCTGATCTTATAAATACACATAAATAACTGCAAACTCTACAAATGATGAAGTTACATTTACTCATGTATCTTGACATTTAGAAATTGTTATGCATTCTAATTACTTTTCCCTCTGTACACCATTTAAAACATGTCCAGAGATTTCACTATGATTATTTTCTTGTATATCAGGTCACATTTAACAAATCTCAGTAACACAAAAAGACCCAAACAGCAAACAAACAACAACAAAACCCCCACAAAACATAAAACCCCACCACAATCTCTGAGTATATTGAAATGCACAATTCCAAACTTGCTTAAACTGCAGCAAAAGCACATCTCCCGAATCTTTCACAACAACAAATTACATTTGTTTTTACACTGCTTTAGCCTAATGCTAAATATGGATGACAACGAATAATTCTTTCAAGAGCACTCCATCTCTCATTTCTGTCACTATATAAGTCAATCTTATTCCCATAGAGAAGCTGGCAATCACTTCGTTCCTCATCTGCTACTGCACAGTCCCCAGTGGGGCAATCACAGAAAAGGCTTATTTATACATTAGTGGAAGATTAGATTATTTCATCTATGCTTTGAGCAGGCATTTCAATTGGGGTGTTCTCTTCATTTTTCCTACATCTTTCCTTGCTCCTTAGTTTCCTGCAGAGGGAAAAAACCCTACAAACCAACATCATGGCACTGTTTCATACAAAACCCATGGGTGGCATATGTTCCAGAACACAGGTCCTGCCACAAAGCACATAAGCAAAGCATTGGTATAAAAGGATGTTGCGGTTTTAGGAGTTCTCCTTTTGTTTTTCTTTTTCTCCTGAAGAATTTTCCCCATATGTGTTGCTAGAGGACAAAGTACTGGGTAGTTAAGAGAGACAAAAGACCTGGCCACAGGGTCCAGCTGCCCTCTTTTACCTGTGGTTTTTTGTAGGGCAGAGATGCCGCGAGATTTGAACTGGGAAAAAGGGGTTGGGTACAGCCCCTAGTTTCTCTTGCTCTCTGGGCGTTTGGAGGACAGAGAGAGGCTGCAGTCACTGTAAGGAGAATTCGTCGTTGCTGCGGGCTTCTGCCTTCTGCTGCCTTCCTTCTACCGTGAGTGGAGCTTGCTGGCTGGGGCAGCCATTTGCACTGGGGACCTGGTTTA
>VZRQ01003239.1:545726-624203 GCA_013397975.1 Machaerirhynchus nigripectus | reverse complement strand
CGGGGGAACCACCGCCCCCGCCCCGCGCACCGGGAGCCGCCAGCGCCCCTGCCGGCCGTGAGCGGCACCGCACCGACGGGAAAGGGCCTGGGCCGAGAGGTGTCACTGGGCCCTGGTCCTGTTTGGTGTCACTGCCACAGTTATTGGTGTTTGTTTGCCTTGCTATATACATATATGTATGTATGTATACATATACATGTGTGTATATATATAATATATATACATGTGTATATATATATATATTAGTAAAGAACTGTTACTCCTATTCCTCATATCTTTGCCTGAAAGCCCCTTAATTTCAAAATTATAGTAATTCAAAGGGAAGGGGGCTACACCTTCCATTCCAAGGGAGGCTCCTGCCTTCCGTAGTAGGCACCCATCTTTCAAACCAAGACAAAGGAATTCACTGGAATTAGGCCTGTAGGGTCTGATCTTCAACCACTGTCCATGCTTTTCTATCCCAGTGAAGTAAGCTCACACTAATAGTTTGGTCTACCCTTTAGCCATCCTAAACACCTTTAATTATGCAGTGGAAGGTCATAGAATGATAACTAGCACTGATACTTTGCTATCTTCCTTGAAGTCAATAATTCTCAGCCTGTTTTGCAGCTAGATGAAAACTCCTCATTAAGTAAAAAAACCTCAAAATCACTTACTTCTCTTGATCTCATTAGAAAAATTTCTATTTCTTGAGTACTTCAGGCAGTAACTTTTTTCTTGATCATTAACTTATCTTTAGAATTCAAGCTTTATATATCCCCCAATTGCATTTATAACATTAAAATAGTAAGACTATGCAGTATTTTTACATTAGAACTGCAGAATACACAGGATAGAGTGGCACTGATTAAAGGGTGTGTTTGAAAAATGCAACAGACTGCTTTCATGGCAGTGTTGTGCACGCTTTTGATCTAGACTTTGTCTCTCCAGGAGGCAAGGGAATTGTGCAATGGCAGACACAACTGCCCCATGGCACAGGAATGTATATCACACTGGCTAATAAAACAGGGAAGCTAAGTGCCACCCCCAAAAACCTTCCACAATAAATCCACACCTTTTTAGCCTTATTAATGTGGCAAGTTTTCACAAGCATTAGTCTACCATTGTATTGGCTCTTTGCACTTCACCCTACTCATGCAGTAAATTTCTCCAAGTTTTATTTGGTCCTTAACTACCATCAATAAAACCTATCTAGAAAAAAATAAAAAACAAACCAACCCCACACCATTTGTCTTTTAATCCTGTAAGTGTAACACATTTAGCAAGTTACCTTATGGTAATGGATGCTGTACAAAACAAGGATGCAGTATTACAACATGCTGAAGTTGATGGTCAGTATTTTACAAAATTAAACCTAAATTTGTACTGATTAATGTTATACATATGTGATACACTGATTCTACATTAATCTTTTGAGCAGACCTAGACACCTATCCCTTAATCCTTAAAATTAAAGAAACAACACAGAGTTTAGGACTATGCATCCCTCCCTGACAACAGATCCCTCAAACATATTCCTTCCCAGAGCAGTTCTCCAAGTAGTACTGAGAAAAACAGAATATTTTCAGTGAACAACTCCTAGCCTGAGCCCCAGAATTACCTGTCATAAGAGCTGTCTCAAAAAAATTTGTATTTTGGATCTAATGAAAATAGAGGATAAGTTGATGTTCCTCCAAATGCCTACTTGCCCCTTTTCCCGAGGCTGCGCTGGCCTCGTTACCAACCTCTCCCTCTCCCACCTGGCTGATGCCTCAGCATCACCACGTGGCTCTCCAACATATGGTTCAGGCACTTGGCTCTGGAGCTGCCAGGCACACACAAGGAAACGAAAGCAGGTTAACTCTAGGAGACCGCTGAAAACAAATTATAATATCAAATAGATTTAAGTGAGTGAAATTGATGAACTCCACTATTTCTCTTAATAGCATCGCTCTGGTCTTGTTTAAGCACTGAATACATGCACTGACCTCTGTGTGCTTGTTCAGCCTGAAGGGCAACCACATGAATATATCCCTCAATGGAACTCTGGCCTATCTGCACGCAAGTGGTAGCCCTTTTCCTAATGAAAGAAAAAGATATTTTGTTGCTGAATTTGATGCATTTATGAAAATCTTAACTACATTGCCATTATCTCCATTTACTCAAAAAAGTTATTTCTATTTATAAATATCAATGTGAAACTCAGTTCCCCAGAGCCAGGTAGAGGCAGGCCATTGCAAAGGTTAGGAAAATGGATTAGGAAATTAAGAAGTCTCTTTTGTCAGCCAAGCTCTGTCTAGAAGATTGTCATATCTGTGTCTCATCTCCCTCATTTTGTAGCGGTGCTTTGATCCACCCACACCCCAGCGCAGGACAGAAACCAACACAGAACAGAAGGTGAGTATGTTGTGACACACTTCAGCCTTCAACACCCTCGGAGGACTGTGTTATACAGGAACTGTGTTACAATTTACTGGATCATGTCCAAATTATATTAAGGTACATAAGTACATAGTAAGTACTTCACATAACACTAAACTAGAGGTTAGAACTTGGCAGAGATCGAGTACTACCAGTAAGAGGTCAGACAGGGAACTCAGGTGGCAAGGAAACTGGATGTCAAACATTTATCAAATGGAACACAACCTTTACTTGTATCCTTGATCTACAGTTCAAAGACAGCACCATTTAGCTGTAAAACAAGTTGGTGTTTGAGTCATGCCTGCTACTTCTGACTTGTGATTACTGCCCCACTGCAGTCCCCAGTTCCCCACTACCATACACTCATTCCTGTTGGCATTCCCCCAACAAAATTGATCATGAGCCTATCAGTAATGCATACCAATTTCAGTTACTTCACTTAAAAATGCCAAAAATGTCTCTCTTCATCCTCTTCACAAGAGCATATTTTTATATTTTTTTTAATATAAGGACTAAATGACATTTTATGTTTGTTTTGAAAGTGTTGGGGCAGAAGCTTACTTTTGACTTTTACATGAAGCTTACACTCTACAAAATTTAAGCACACACTTCTGATGCTACTCATCTAACAGCATAGATCTGTCCCATAACTCAAGGTTAATATTTACATCATGGAAAATAAGAATAGCTAGAGAACATAGGTATCAAAACAAAAGACATGAATCTATTGCAGATGAATTAAACAGAGCTGCTTCAGAAAGAGAGGGGCAAAGATATCTCCCATTCTTGTCACTTGTCAGAAAAAAAAGAATGTTTAATGAACAGATGTTTTTTAAGAAAAAACTAATTTTTTACCGTGTACTGTGTTATGCAAGATAACACAATTAAACTGCTTCATTATAGTTGAAGATGTAATTTTTTTTACATGTCTTCTCAATAAGATTAAACCATCTCATTACTCATTTGGATTAAAACATCCTGATTTACAAAACTGAAAAAATGGTTTTCAGTGTGCTCACAGAAAGTAGTTCTGAGGCTATTCCGTGACAAAAGACTGCAGCTATACCAATGAATTGGCATTAGGTAACAAAATGGAACAGGGACAGAGTTCTTTTGTACATTAAAACTATAGTGCCCAGTTAAAAATTGACAAATGTACAAAGGGATGAGATAATTAACACTTCTTAGTTTGCTTTTTTGGTCTCTAAATTACAACCTTCTTCCTCATTCTGGCACACTATTAAGACTGATTTTGTTCCTTCAGTAAGTAGATCTGAAGCAGCATTCCTGACTAGTGTCATTTATAACAACTGGAAATGCTACAGATGCAAAAAGGCCCAGGTCAGCCACTGTCAGTTAATATGTGACCCTACACAATTGGAACACAGAAGTTGTTGCAATCTTAAAGAATAACTGAACCAAGGTATGAACCTAAGAGCTTTCACAAAGGGGAAATGAGAAACTGCAGCTAGGCATTGTTAAAGTATTAAATCCACATTTCCAGAAGTATTAGAGATGTTTGTTGCCTCTATATCTCCAAATTGACACATATGAGGACATTGACCATCACTAGATTAGGCCTCTATATGTTATGAAAAAAAAGGAAAATAAAAAAATGCTTCACAATCCCTGAAAATATCCAAAACACCAGAAACCAAAATGAATAATTCTTAGAAATACAAGGTTCGCATTTCTAAGTCACACTTCTTTCCCAGTCCCTATTCAGCATTTGCAATCAGCAGATCTCTAGTTCCACACATAACACACCCAGTAACACTCTTTGTCTCCATCTGCCTCTAGTTCTAGTTTTCTTTTTCCTCTATCACATTTCTGCTACAAATAATGGGAATTCTAGTTTCTTGAAGACGTACTAAAATGGGCAAATATCCTTAAAGCGGAGGTCCTGTTTGAGGTAGACACTGAGAGCACTAAACACATTAGATATTGGACACACGTTAATATTAAGATGTAGGACTAGACAGTCTTCTGCTGCCTAGTTGCACTGACAGATGTGAATTTGTCCCTATTAATACATTAAGTTACACTGCCAAATTTAAATCTGAATTTAGGATTTTGTGTATTGCAAAATCGTGCAATTCTGTATTGTGTAATTCTTCCTATTGGTGAAGAAAAATTAGGCAGAGGAATCTACTGTGCTGCTTGAAAAATTCTAGGAAATCTGGTAATTTTTTCTCCTCCTTTGCTCTACCTCCTAAATGAATGCAAGAAAGCTAACTCTGCACAGGAAAGATCTTAAGGGACAAGATCTCTTGAGACAATTTGATTCTCCCACTGCTCTGAGGGAAGAAATGGACCACTGGGGGCAGACCACCCGGGCAAGGGACTCCACTGGGACTGATGGTCAGGATTCCCTTCCTTTGAAGGCAAACATGTGCCTTGCAGCAAAGGGCTGCAGTGCACATGGGCAGGTTGGCTATTTTCAATTAGCTGGCATAACAGCAGCCTGTCTCCTGCAGCCTTGCCTTTGTGCTGGTGATGCCATGATGATTTTTTGCTTTTTCATATACCCCTCTTATATACCCTTTCATATACCCTTTTATACAGCTTTTATGTATCCTTGGTGCTTTTAGCCCACACACTTGTGATTCCCCAAGTCTGGTAACAGCTTAGACCCAAAGTTCTGTTAGGCAAGAGACCAAACATTTCGGAAGCCTCACAGTTGGGTCAGAAAGCCCCAGACACCAAGGTCCTCTCCAGAACACATTCTGTAAACCAAGATAGGCCCATCCAGGGGGAAGGTTCCTCAGCACAGGGGCTTCTCTTGAGCCTCTCACTGGTGAATCTTTGATAGATGTGCTAATTTGCAAGGTCTGTAACTGTATATGCAAATCATCATGTGTGTGCATTGTTTGGGGGGTGCACCCTGGTGTATTTTTGGGGTGGGCATCCTGGTGTGCATCTTTCAGGTGTGCATTTTTCGGTGTGCATTCGGGGGTGCTTTCTACCTGGATGTGGTGCACCAGAGGATCCTTAAATAAATACCATTAAATAAATACCAAGGTAAAACCCTTTTTTCCCTTCTATCCGTGTTTGGCTTCTAATTCCAAGCCCAGGGAAAGGCAACACTGGGACGTGAACACTGGCTCAGTGGCTCACACTTTTTGCCCCAGAGCATCCCTGGTTTTCACCTGGGCTATGCAAACCTGCTCAGACCAGGCTTCACAGGATGCAAACACACCTCTCAGTGCAGCAGGCACTGCAACAACATTTTTCTAGCCCAGAGCTGACAACTGGACTATACAACATACCTGTACATGTAGCACATGTAGGTGAGCAGTAATTTACAAAGTCCTCAGAATCTACAGCAGGAAGGAGGAAGGGACTAGAACAAGATGATTTTTAAGGTCCCTTCCAACCCAAACCATTCCATGACGAATCAGTAAAACAGAAGTACACATCAAGTCTGGAGTTCATCAGTTGGAAACTGAGGGGTAAATATTTAAATATCACATTTAAATGCAAAAACATCAAATGTAATTTTAAAAATTATCTACCAACATGTTTCCAGACACAGCAAATAACCAAAAAAAGGACTATCATGTGCATCTTGAATCATAACATTTGAGAATGATTAATTCATTGTGCAACAGATGCAGAGAAAGACTTTCCATTCCCATTACTACTGCTATTTTAGAAGCCTGTGTTAGGGGAAGGCTACATATTAGCTTGACTTATTTATCCCACAAAATAGAAGGTGCAGCGAGTAGTCCTGTTTCTTTACCCACTACATCCAGATGGAATTAAATTATATAAAGAACTTAAACTCCTGATAATTTTTATTTCCACATTCCATTTCAAGCATCTGGAATATTTTGAACATTCTACCTTTTAACAGAATATTTTTATATCACAGCTAATGATTTTCACTGCAACCCTGGAGATGGGAAATTACTTTCTTTCTTAAACAATCATTCTGAAATATCTTTCAGACTGTATAGATATACCAAGCAGATCAGACCTGACGCAGTATGTGAACAGTGCCACACTTTCACATATGTTAATAATATTTCTGAGTCATGTCAAGCTGAAACCTCGAGTCAAAGACATTCAGGGTGACTAATATGCCTGACACAAGAAGAGGGCATGAAATGGAAGAATTTGAGACTAAGGAGACAATGCTGGAATGTAAATTTTTTTACAGACTGATAGCAATAAAATGCTATATAAATGTTAAAGTTTAAACTGATTCATTCAATGAATTCATTCAAAGCACCACTTATTAGACTGTGTTCATTACCTGGAAAAGCAATTTTCATCCTTAAATGATTTGCATGATTCAAGTATATCAAGGTTTAAGCACAATTCTCTTTCCCCTCCCCCCCCCCAACAGAATAAGCACAATATACTGCAAACAAGAAAACCACCCAAATTACTCAGCCTTCCCTTCTGTGCACAAATGTCAGTATTATTAACTGAGCATTTTTAGTGAATGTTTTCCATACGGAGATCATACAGATGAATTAGATATGTACAACATTAACATTTATTTCATTTTACACTTACTACAGTTGTCATGTAAATCTTTCCACAAGATATGTTCTTACGGACACTGAAATCTCATTGATGGAGAAAATACTCTGCTTATTTTGTCTCCTGGTAATAATCTATTTCTAGAAAATTTATAACA
This sequence comes from Machaerirhynchus nigripectus, assembly GCA_013397975.1. NCBI lineage: Eukaryota > Metazoa > Chordata > Aves > Passeriformes > Dicruridae > Machaerirhynchus > Machaerirhynchus nigripectus. Next base: position 617,155 of record VZRQ01003239.1, on the reverse strand, counting down.
CCAGTTTTAATCACAGAATTGGTTGGCTGAATAGACATGCTGTCATTGTATAGTGCACATTCCCCATGCAAAGTGAGTTATTATTTATTAATAATGTCAGAAGGATTTGTAATGGAGGGGGTCTTTCCCTAATCCTTCATCCTGGGGAATGACATACACACATTCTCTATCACAAAGCAGCTTCATAGAAGTTTATATTAATGCAGAATTGACATGGCAATTCTTGCAGAAGCAATCTCATGTTGTGTTTTAAATGCAAAGTTATCTGTTATACATGTGATACTGGTTCTTTACACATACAGAAAAAAAAAAACCACCAAAAAACCCCCAACCTTATAATATTTCATTCTAATATAAAAATATAACTACAATTAAAAAAACCAAATTTCACTTACTGTAAAATTAATTTTAAAAAATCCCTGTAGTTATCATAGCTTATAGCTTAATGAATTGGTTCTCTTCCTTTAATTTAAAATTAAGCATGAGATACATAATAAAATGGAGATGGTTATACATTTTATTACTATGTTAAGGTTAAGAAATAAATATGCAAATATGGAATTTCAAATTACTTTAGAGAGCACGCAAGTAGGCAAGGTTTATAAATATGAAAGGAAATCAGCCCTGGTAAAAACTCATGCAGCTCCACTGACATTCTTCATAAATGTATGTTTTTAGAAATGCATTTATACCGCTTCTGTTAACACTTTGGGTACAGTACAAATACATATAATTTTTTTCCTAAATTTTTCCCTATCAACAGTTTGCAAGAGGTTCATTCTTTTCAAGAATTACCCTAAACTGTTGGTTGTGACTCTTCCTTTCACTTTCAGATGAATTTAAAATTTACCACTATTTCCTTTTGATGGATTTTCCTTTCAGTACTATTTCTCCCTCCTCCATTCTGCTCATTGCTACTGTTATTGTTTACAAATTCTGGGTTTGTGCTGACTGTGACTGAAATCCAGAAAGGATTATTCTGTTCCCAAAACTAGCAAGTCCAAATCCTTCCCTGAGGATCAAATCTGTCAATCCCTACCAGGAGTGCTAGCACTGATTTTCCCCTAGACTGAATGCATTACACCCAGGGAGGGTTTTCTTACCTACAGGAAAAAAAAAAAAAAAAAAAAAAAAAAAAAAAAAAAAAAAAAAGGGGAAAAGCTTCTTTTTAAGGCCCAGACACAGAATTCTAAAGCTGCAAGAAACATCGCATCTTGCTCTTTGCTTTTCACTTCTTGAGCGACTTTCTAAACGTACCGGTTGTTTTCTGCCTATCCATCATTCCCTTTATAACCCTTCACCCTTTTGAACTCCTAAAGGATTATTTTTATGTTGGATGAAAACAAGTGACCAAGAATCAGGGAGAGGCAAACTCGAGCGCTCTAATGAGTCAGGTGAGACAGCCCCTGAAGCTCAGTCATCTGCCAAGTGGGCAGCATGTGGGCACTGTCTGGCCACACACAAACTCCACACGAGCTGCAGCTGCCTCTTCCCAAGGCATGAGGGAACACGAGGTAGCTGGCAGGGCTCTAAAAGCCGAACAGGGACAAAATCCCACTGGACTTGAAGAAAGCTTGAAATTATGTTTTTCACGGTGCATGCAGAGGCCAGGCAGAGGGACAGAAGGATTAAATCTCCAGGACACCAGGCTTTATGAAGTATTTTTTTCACAAATTTCTAATTAGCTGTACACATTTAATGACAAGTTCACTGTGGCTACTCCTTTTCTCCACAATTATATTACCAGTTATTGAATACCACAGACATTTCTTTCAGGGGAAAAAAAACCTCAGTAAAATGTAAGATATCTCTGAACATTTGCTGAGCTTTTCCCATTACTTGTGTTACCACTAGGCTACTAGCACCAAAATCCTGCACAGCCCTATCCTTTTGTAAAAAAATAAAATAGCAAAATTATAGCTTTGCACTTCTGAGCAAACATACTGACACAATGTGGAAGGTGAAAGCAATTTCCCTCCTAATTGATTCTGTGGAATCTCTTAAAACAGAAATAAAGAGGGGGAAATAATCATGGTGGGAGGGCTCATTAAACTTTCCAAGGAGCTTCCTTACTGTGAATCAGCACAAGGTAAGAACCTACAAAACTAATAAACCATCTAAAAAAAAAAAAACCACGCCTGCTGACCATTGTGATCCAGTGTGGAATTTTCCTTCCAGTTGCATTACTAACCCTTCCTCTTGTAACTTTACAGACAGCAAACAAACAACCCTTTACACTATCCCCAAGATAGCCTGACCGTTCTGTGCCAGTCAAACCACAAAGTTCGGTGGTTTAAAAATGCTTAAACTCAGAATTTTTCCACCACATATTAACTCTTAATTCAGGACTTTCTGGAAAACAAAATTGAATGGCAGCAGTTTCTTATCTTAACTCTCTTGTCAAAGCCTGCTGGCAGAAGTAAATGATGAAAACTTCACCTGAAATGCTATCATACCCTGAGAGAATTGCAGTTATTTAGAAGTGGCACGCCAATTTACTGTGTTTGTCAAGACTGTTGGACAGGAGGTCACAAAGTATTTCCTCCCTTCCTTCCTCCTACGCTTACAATTTTAATTCCCAAAGTGCTCGAAGTCCTGCGAAATCCTTTGATCTCCTTGAGAACACAGATATCAACTGAGATTGAGCAACAAGGAAACAGGACCATTGAGTGACAGATTACCAAACTGCTGAACATCACAAAAATACGCAAGATAAACACAGCCTTAGCTCTAAGATTTGCTGATTGCAGATATGAGGCAGTATATTTACTCCAAAGCATAACGCCTATTTTCTTTTCTTGCAAACTGTAGTGGTGATCGTATGAATGCTGGAAGGAGCACCTTTCTTACATCTCAATTATTCGTTTTCATGCAGACATTAATCTTGTGGAGTATTTGACTTAAAGCAAGGAAGAGAAGTCAAAAGGGACTTGGCAGAGGACCTGCACCAAGAGAGACCAAAAACCATCCAGCCATCACCACTTCAAGACTTTAACCATTAAGACACTCACCTGCTGTGGACATGCAGCAAGGAGCTTTTCTCCTTTCCACAGCTCTCTCTAAAACAGGACAGGTTGTAATTTAGGTGCCACAAAGGAATACCTGGGAACCAACCAATGAACCACCTATCTTCTTCTTCACATATGAAAATTATTCGTACCTCTTCTACTCTCCCATTTTTGCCCAAAGTCCTTAGGTGTGTCACAGCATACACTTTTCTGTTGTTCACTTGATTTTAAATGGTACCTTAATTCTGCATTTTCAGATTTTCTGTTTGTTGGGCTAGGGAGGTAAGAGGGTGTATATACATATGAGTATCTCCTTGGAACCTCCCAGCTACCAACTTCTGTGCCCAGAAAGTACCTGGGAGCCAGACAAGCAGATCTAACCCTCCACTTCTGAGTAATGCATACACCTTGGCTACACCATCAATCAAGTCATGCTTTGACACAAACAGTGCCAAATCTCAAACCTCTCTGCTTTGATTAAGGTCATCAAGAAGGCAGATCCATTCCTGAAAGCAAATTCAAAAAAAAAATCTCTGCTGATAAAGTTTGCAGCTGACAGGAAAGAAAGATGGAAAACGGGTGAAATGTTAATGATAACAGCTCCACATAGCTTTCTTCAGCACAGAGATGGGCTGAAAAAGTAGTGCTAGACCAGCTTACTTGCAAGACAGACAGTAAAACACCTTTCTGCTCAAGGAGAAGGACTGCACTTGAGAGACACTTAGTCAGGATCAAACTTTGGGACCACAGGGAGTACCCAGAGAAGTGGTACCAGCTACTGCAGAAGAGAGGACCTGCTGGGGGAAGATTCACCACACACATGCAGACAGTACCCCAGTACCATTTCCCACAAGGGCAGCACTGGAGTTCCTCACAAGTAAAATGAGCAGCAGGCAGGAGCACTCATAGTCTTGGGAGAAGCAGCCTGCTCTGGAGTGCAGAGGAAACTACACCCCAAATCCTGGTGCCAGAGGAAGGGTGGGCACAGGGGGCCAGGAATGCCGCTCAAGCTGCCGGATGCTGTGGGTGTCTGCAGGATACAGAATGTGTGCACCACATCACATCGAAGTGAGGAAGTTGATGAAGCCTTCTTTAAATAATGCGAGGAAGTCTCTGGATCAGACCCTTGTTCTCATAGGGGTCAGCAACTGCCCTGACATCTTCAGCAAAGGCAACATGGCAGGACACAAGCAGCTGAGAGAGATTTTTGGAGGATGTCAGAGGTAACTTCTTGACACTGGTACAGGATGGGCCAACCAGGTGTAAATTCAAGCTGTATCTGCAGTTTCTGCAGTTCACTAACATAGGAAGAACTGGGTGGGCATGGGATAATCAGCTGTAGCATTGGCTGTCACAACCCTGGAACAGGGTTCAAGATCCTGAAAAAGGTGAAAAAGTGAAGTATAGACACCAGATCTGGGAAAATAATGCAGTAAATCCTCTTGGAATACATTTCTGGGCACATGAAAGAGCAAGCGACTGGGAAGAGTCAGAATGGTTTTACTAACAGTAGATCCTGCTGGACCAACATGGTTGTTCAACCTCAGACCCAGAGGAAGAATGGATGGGGTAGCATAACACCAGGAATGGGTTAGTGACTAAACTGAAGAGATTTATGTGTGACAATTTTAATGGCATTATTAGCCTTGTTTTTCTACAACTTGTTTTACAACTAATAATAATTAGACTTATACTCTTTCCATTATTTTACAAATAAATGTTTGGCTTTACCTATATAAAGGGTATGCTTATTTGCTTACTTACATGCATCCTCCTCACCCATAACAGGATTTTTGGAGTAACAGAAGGTCAAAGTGTTTCAGCCCCAGTCAACAGTGGCCTCTGGGTCCATGGCACTTGAGTTGTTGGAGCTGCAGATTCCCATGCCACCTTTGTTTGCCCTAGCTTTGTAGGAAGCATGAGTGAAGCATTTCCTTTGAGTTTGCCTTTAAAGGGCAAAAATTTACCAGTTCTGTACAGAATCTATTAGATACAGTACAGATGAGTCTTGCAGATGCAGATGATAAATATGCACAGCATATTTATGTATGTATAATATCATTTCATGTAAATGAAAACCAGCCTTTCACATATTCCCAGAGTGTCCTTCTGGGTTCCCAGCTGAATAGGAATGCCCTGTGCCCAGGAACTGGGCCACCTGAGCTGCCACCTGCAAGGGCAAGCCAGGACAGAGGGTAACCGAAGTCAAGTAGAACAAGAACAAACTGAAAAATCTGATGGCGTAAGCTTTAGTCATACCCCTCACCCCTCCCACATCTAACTGCAAGAAGAAAGGGACAAAGAGACGGGATTTCAAAGGAATTGAGACAACAGGGTCATGCGGTAAAGTGACTCAAGCCAATTTGGGGTCCCAAGGTGAAAACCTCCAAGTCCAGCCTGTTCTGGCCTGCTTGATTTTAAGACCACGAAAAGGCATCACTGTGAGCAAATCTCTTTGTTCGCCATGCGTGACTGCTCCTCTGTGTTCTCTCACCAGCTTCCCCTGGAGATTTCCTAGTTACACCCCCTTCCCTGATAAGTGCAGAGTGTGCAGCCTGCCCTTCCAGCAGAAGGATCTCCTCCACGGCTCAGAGTGCAGCAGCCAGTACCTAGGCAGCACTCCCCTGCTGGTCCAGTACTGTCAGTAGAAAATACCATTTTTCCTTGCTTTTCTTTCTCTTCCCCCCCAAGGTTTTTTTATTTTGTTTTCCCCTTTCTTTTTGTCCTTTAAAGCACAAAATTGAAGCAAACAATACTACAGAATAATTGATCAACATGAGAAAGAGTTGGGTGGCTTTTGAGTATACCACCAATAAAAAGTGCAGAGAAGCACCTCAAATGCAGGTGGTTCAGAGTCACCCAGTTTCAGGATATGCATGGACTACAACAAAACCTGAAAGGATGTAATGTGCAGATTAGCTTTCTATCCAGGTGTCACAAGCCTCTGAATAATTCCCCCTGATGCGACAGGGGCTTACTTCTCATACACAGCTTTTTGAATAGCTGACAGCCCCATCAATAGAGCCACTGTCATTCTGAGATTGCACAAGTGCAAGCACAGATGCAGTTCTACAAAAAACACTCTCATCTATTTGCTTTTTGAGCAAAACAATTTCTCATAAGAATATGCTGGTTTATATATTTCAAGACTCTGAGCATTCTCCGCCTCCTGCCTGTTACCCAGGGAGACTATATGATGGCATGGTCACCATGGAAACAGTGGACAAACTTAAGATGTTTTCATTGCTCTAGATAAAAGCCATCTGCATTATTTTTTTTCATTTCTGTTTCTCACACCACCAGCTCAGACCCCCAAGCCAAACTGTGGCAGCTGTGGTGCCACCCTGCAGCCAAGAATCATGTACCATTCCAAAAGCACGCTCCCCATGACATTCCTAAGCTCACAGGTGGGGGACAGGGCAAACCTCCTACAGGTAATAACAGCATGTGTTTGCTGCAGCAGCCACCTGCCCTCCTTCCTCCCCCACCTCATAGCAGCCCACTTGGAAGATGGTTTTGAAAGTTTTTTGACCACATTCCAAAAGGGGAAAAGAATATAGTTTGCCTAAACAGACAAAAAAGGGGCTGAAGAGCATTTTTGTAAGTTTATAAAAAATGTATTCCAACTCAGGTTTTGACTCTTTAACTAAGGTTCTGAGTTATTAAAGACAAACTTTTTTTCTCTGAAATGGAATCATTTCCATTTCCCCCACATTCATTCAAAGATCCTTACTGGCTGTACAAGCTTCCCAGTCTTACTTCCAAAATCTTCTGTCACAAATGTGATTTGCTGTGCCAAAGATACCATCTTCTACATATTGGGCATAGATATTACTCAAACACAACTTCAGTCAAAAAATTTTAGTAACAGCACAAAAAAATGTTTTTCCAGATAAACAGGGAACTCTGGACATACACCCTGACAAAATTTGGGCTACGATGTACCAGTTATTTTTAGTAATTCAGCATTTCACCCAGACGTGAAAATTTCAGAGTGGAATAATAATTTCAGTCCCTTTTTTTGGTGGTCTGATTTAGGAACTGGCAATCACCAGGAAAGTCCTTGACCATGAGTATTTGACACTAGTGGTATACTGTCTCTGTTTATTCAGGAATAGTTGATCAGAAATTTATAAATAATTATGTTCATAATATATGAGATGGAAGTTCAGTAAGCAGTCTTGAAGCTGGGCTGTTTCTCTGTGGCTGACAAATAAAAAAACATTTTCCTCTGCAGTAGGCCAGGACGACTGAATACAACCAGAAATATCTATTAATTAAGCATCAAATTAGGTTTCTGCAGTGTTTTCCAGACAAAAACTGGATGTTCTGTTACACAATTAATTTGCTGGATGTTGAGTTTTAGATTGCTGTTCTTGCAGGTTTTTGGCTATTTAGGAACCTTTAGCATGTTTCTGTTTTTCTAGTCATTAAGCCAAATCTGTGACATCGCTACATGAATATACCCTTTCCAAGTACTAAAAAATTATTGTAAAAAGCCAATTTCTTCACAATGGCACTTCAATTAAATTGACACACATCTCAGAGAATGCTTTTCAATTTCAATAGTCACTTGTAATTCTGTTTTAATCTTTCAGTAGGTAGAAATTTACTGTTTAATGTTACATGCCTGCAATGTGCTTATGCTCTTTGTAGCCTATAAATCCTCTGACTCCTATCAAAACAATGCAACAAAATAATTTTCTTATTGGATTTTGTTAAAGTTGGGAGCTTCCTACCAAATTAAAGACCTGCCTATAAGTTAAAGACAGTCACTGAGGAGGCAGCTGGTGTTTTGACAAGCCAGTTTCTTCCCTGCTTGTTTACAGCCAGTTGTACCCTGCACAACAGTCTTCAACAAAATCCTGCCCCAGGCTGTGATCAGGACACTTCTGAAGCAACGCTAATAAAATAGACTTTTTCTCTTATGCTAAGATTATTTTTCCAAATGTCACATCACTCATTATTTTTTTTACTTTGAATCCTTTCCAGATTCTTTGCTGAATGCATAAACCAGAACTGAGTATACTCTTGAAGTGAAGGTCTTAATGTTCAAATTAAGAAAAAAATGAACTAAAAACTAAAAAGTTCCTATTACCACTTGATATTCTCACACACTTGAGAATTACAGATGCTTGTTCAGCCTGTCATGTGACCCCCAAATCCTTTTTTACTACTGTCATTATACCCAGTATCCCACTGATAATGTATACAAAGCGGGAATACAGTTAGAGGTGCACTCTGAATTAAGAATAAAAGTAAATTGCTGCTAGTTGTTTTCAGATCCCAAGTTCAAAACTTAACTAGTTTCTTTTAAGTTTAAAATGTAATACTTTAAATCAGTGAGACAACCTGAAATGAACTGACAGCCAAAACTATCTAACTTCAAGGAAATTTAGTATAAGATACCGAGAAAAGATCATCAAGTTTGGAAATAATAAAAAATATGGTTTTCAATCTTTCTGCCAAGATGTGCTACTTCCATACCTATTGTTTAAATAAATAAATAATAAACAAGCAAGAGTAAGATGTAGCATTTTGAATCACTTAAAGCATCCCTCAGTGGCAGACACAAGACACTGGATGTTTTGTGTTTCCCTATCAGCATCATAAGCATGCAGCATTCAAAAAAATTCAGTAGAAAGAAAAGAGCAGCAAAGCATTAGGAGGTTTTCGACAGTCTGTGACTTTAATCTCAAAAGGCTCCTGAAACAATGTGCCTTTCTTAAGCAGGAAGGGATCAGAAAAATGAAAATGAGATTCTACACTAGATTTTAAGAGTCTTTCCTCCAGAAAGATTCCTAAAACAAAGACTTATTAGGAAGAAATCAGTTCTCCTGCAATGTTGCCTATCTAATGTTGTTGATTGTTTACTCTTTCTCCAGTGTATTAGTTGAAAGCAGGGACATTTATCATCCTTTTTGTGGACAAGATGCAATAATTATGACCATCCTCCCTAATCCAACCTATAAACTTACTAAGTGAAGGAAACCTATACAGGCCAGAGTAGGCAGTCATGCCTAATAAGTTTAAAGATCTCCTTCCATTTATCTTATCAAGGATGAAATCAAGAGGCATTTTGTCACAATTTGTAAATGTCCATAGGCCAGAAAGGATTTATTTTTAGAGACCAATCTACCAGCCAGAGTTTAATGAAATCTAATAGCTGCATGTTGTATAACATACAGAGTTTTTCCAGGCTCCCTTCTGTACTGTATAGAGCTGTAGCACAAACCACACAAGTTTATGACTCCCTCAGGGCAGCAGCAGGAATATGAAGATTTGAAACTGAAGCATTTATGATGAGATTTAGTTTGTGATTTGAAATTCTACCTGTCATTTCAAGTATAATAATCTCTTGCTCTTCAATAAAACCTATCAGTGTGGAGAGGAGAAATTACTTGCTTTACAAAAATTCTTTGGGATATAGACTAAATCAAGGCAGCTAAATGCTTTCTCTGCATATTTATTTTGCTGTAAGTCAAAGCTATATCTGGAAGGCCAGCTGTGGAAAAGCAGCGTATGGGAGGACTTGATGTTGCATTTTGGAAGTCTGGCAAGGTGCAGAGCACCAGCAGCTGAGCAGGATGGGACAAGCACAGAAGCCAGGGACAGGAGGTGACTGCAGGCCAGGAGGAGGAAGGGCAGTCTGAGCCACTACTTTTAAGTAATAAGAGGTTAACCAGGCAACTGTAAAAGTCAAGGACATTGGGACAGCTGCACACTTAAAGCCAAATAAGACAATGCATAAGCAAAGCAAGGTACGCTGCTCTGGAGGGTCTCGCAGCAAGGTGCTTGAGAAGAATTGTTGCCAATAAATGACTGGATAAATACCTTTCTTTAACAGACCTCTGCCTCATTTTTAAAGATGCTCTTGCATCCAAAAAAACATCCATCTATACCACAACTAATTCCAAGAAAGCAAAGGGCAAGGATGAGATATAACTAAAACATCCTATCACATACAACTTTAGGAACTTGTGAGAGATATATAAAAATAAATACTACTTTGAGGGGTATACTAGTTTAGCCCTAGTACTAGTACTGCATTGCACTTGACTGCATATGCTAAGTAGCTCTGGGAAAAAAAAAAACCCACAAAATATTTTTGAGGGGTTTTTTTTCACCTGAGATATACGTAGGGTTGTTGTCACCTTATTCTGATAGTGAAATTGAATGCTTTTAGCCAACCAACAGGTTTTTTTTCTGTTATCAGAATCTATTTATATTGGTACCTCAGATCAAGCAAACCCTGAAACTATCTCATCCCTTCTACTCTTCCCAAAGAGTTGGAGTTTCTCTGTTTATCGGCTGCTAGACCCAAGCAACTGTTCAAGCATCTGTAACAGCGCGGCTCTGCAAACCACCACTCCTGGAGCTGCCTATGTCTCCACAGCCACCCCCATTCTCAGGATGATCTTTACATCTATCTAGTTTACAAGCAAGCTTTCAGAAGTCTTCTAAAGATAGACAGCTCTGTGTGTCTTGAAATACAGTGCCATTACTCCCAGTGATAATGCTGGTTGAGACTTAAAAGGACAGTCAAGCCTTTAATCCTTTAAAATTACAAGATGAAAGAGAGGATTGAAGCAATATTTTCAAAAATGTTGAAGTGATTCACATGTCTAGTTCTCTCCTGAAATTTTGAGAATGTAGGCTTTAAAGTTGCTTAACAACTTATTTTAAGGGATCCAAATCTCTAAATAATGATAAGTATGCTCCATTTATGTAAAAATGAAGTGAGAGCATGCTCAGAACTGATTCTTGAAAACGCTGAGATTAAAGGAATCAGAAGACAGAGGAACAGAATTGTTCAGATTTTTCCAGCATGTCAATACCGAGCAGCCTGTATGTGTTTCTATAATTAGATCTCTCATATCTCACAGAAATGCAAATTGTTTAGAAGCAAAAAGGGTTCGCTTTTTATATTTGCTGTATATATGTTTATTTATATTTGGAAAAAAATATAGAGCTACAGTTAGAATCAAGTCAGCCAATTGCTGAGTACTAAATAACAAGGGAGATGGGTATTTCTGGAGAAAAAGAAAAGAAAAAATAGAAACATCAAAACGAACTAAAAAAAAAAAAAAGTTTCATATTCTTTTGTAAAACTTCTTTCTGTTGATTTACTGATATTGCCTTACAACAATCAAGATTTCAGAACACACAGCCTTCCTTTGTGCCACCTGCAAGCTCCTTCAGCCTAGCTCTCCTTTAAACTGTTACACAGGACTCTCATCCTTCACTGCAACACTCCTATTTCTGCCTGATGTGGGAGAAGGTCTGGCTGGTCTTTTAGAGATTTTTCCCTTCCAATACCCATGCAAGTCTTTCTTTACTACACTAAATCACTAAATGCTGTACTGTACTAGTTACTAAGCAAATCCTTGCTGCAATGGAAGCCTGAGCTTTTGACTTCCCTTTCGGTGGCTATTTGGCTTCATGCAGCAGCAAGGAATGAATCTGTCAATGAACCTTACAGTTTATATCACTGTAAACTAATTAAAAAAAAAAACAAACCCACAAATATTTTAACAGACTAATTCTATGTAGCTTATCACTGGCTCTTGACTGAGACCAGATGATAATAGGGAACTTCAGGGTGCCAGCAGCATTGAGGCAATTGTAGACCTTCTGCAGAAGACAGGAACTACCTAAATCTCACTACTTGTCTACAATCCACATAAAAACAAGGCTGAGGAGAAAGCAGCTATTTATCAATTACCCTACATACTGCACTTTTCTTTCTGTGTCTCAAAGGAAATCTGTTCTTTCATATACAAAAGTAAAAAGTATATATACAGCTCTTTTCTCCCACACATTTCTAACCAGTCTAAGTACTTGGTTAGATTCTATCAGATTGGCATCCAGGCTACATCTCTAGACGTCATAAAGCTTTTGTCTATTCACTTCTGCAGCTTACCTTCACTGGGTCAACAAAAATTTACTAGGCCTACAGGCCAGCTACTAGAATGTAATGACATCTTAATATCATGTGAAAGACACGTGCTGAAAAGACATTTGCTTTTTGTCTCTCACAGGAAATCAGAGATAATTAGGCAATCAACATCGCTATTTGAACAAATGGAAAACAAAATAAAGCCCATCAATATCATCCACTCCCCAGAATTCTTAAATTCTAGTTTATGACAGATTAGTGAGTTTTAACAAATTTTATATTCAGCTGATTTCTATCATCAACAGAAATTTTAAATAGGTAAATTCCAAAATTTAACTCAGAAAAAAAGAAGCCCTATTTAATATATACATAAATAAGCATGAGAAAATTATGTGTTAGTCTTTTTTTCCACCCATCTCTGCAATGCAATTTAAAGCTTTTTGTCTGAGCTATTTTTAGATGTTTTACTTCATTGCTTCCACTTACTTCCATTAAGCAAAATTTTTCTTTACTCTGCTTAATCCAGTTATTAAACACACTTTAAATTCAAAGGTTAGTCAAGGGATTAGGATGGCAGAAAAAAAGACTGATCAGATTTTATGTTTCCTTTCTAAATTTCCATTTGTATCCCATTTCTATTTACAAATAACACTGATTGCCCATCATGATACGTCTAGCTAAGGAAGGATTTCTGCTTCCGAGGACAAACAGGTAGGCAGTGATTTTAGCTATATTTCATTCCAAAAGCTACTCTGCTTTCTCAGGTGGACGAGGCATCTCTTCCCTTTGTAATGTAACGTGTCAGCTGCCAGATTTTATACAGTGGTGCTGGACTCTTTTACCTCGACTACACAGCCTGGGTCATGCCTGTCCTGAATCATGTGAGACCAAGGAGCAAGACTTCACCCACAGGCCAGACCTCAGCTTGTACAAAGGAGCAGAGGGAGAGCAGACAAATTCTGCTTGTGAACACCCCAGGCAGCAAGTCATGCCAAGGCTAAAGGAGTGGAGGGGCAGCAGCTTATTTCTGAAACAGAGACATTCAAAAATGGAAAGCCACCACTGGAAACCAGAGTAGATGATGTATTCTTATGGATCTTTTGGAGAAACATACAGCTCCATTCTACCCGTCGTTTACTGCATAGGCTTAATTTAGCCTTGCATAAATTACCATCTGCAGATGCCCCTAAACATTTTTTTTTTCCCCCCCTTGAGTTTGCAGCTTTCCACATCTAGTTCATTCTGGGCAATGTTAGCTAGGCGAACATTTTCCCACCATGTTTGTTAGCTGGCATTGTTTCAGAATCAGTGCTAGTTTGTTTTCCAAGTACGTCATTGCACCACAGCATGATTTAAGAGCTAAATTGTCACACTCCAGACCAAGATTTTAAACGCGATTTAAAAACCTCATGTAGTACACCGGAATCATCATGAGTAAAATCACTGAAGAAAATTATAGACACAAAAAGCTTCAAGGTCTTTTGCATCTTCTTTCTTTGCTTATGTAGGGGCTCAGTGGAATTAAAGATGTCCCTTAGCAAATGACAACAAATAGCTGCTCACAGTTCATCTTCCAGACGAAAACAATCCAAAACAGAAAAAAAATCCTAATGTAATTTTTAACAATGTTACTGACATATATGGAGTTGCATTCTGTGGAAGAAAAGATCTGTTAAGAAAAATGAAGTAAAAGATCCAGTATTTTGAAAGACAGGTTATCAAGCTGTTTTTTTAACTATACCATAACTTGCTGGTCTGAACTGTAGATACTTATTGCTAAGATCTCAGTGCTGACAGCCTAAAGTCAGCATTTGGAGATGAATCCTTGAATACCATATCCCAAATGTCACTGAGTAACTGAGAGTATGCAGCAACTCAGAGGCAGGGCTTCGCCAGCAAGTTTCAAAATTTAAAAATGCCACAGAAGACTTAATTTGTGAGTGTTTAACAGAGATGATTTCTGGTCTGAAATAATTTAGCCACTGTGCATGCACTGTTTTAAGTAGCAGATGAATAGATACATCTTCTCACTGTGAAGGACATGGCTGTATTTCAGCAAGAACTGAGAAGTATATTCCCTGCCTATTACCATAAACAAAAACACAAATCCACTCTTATGGGTCTCTGAATGTCACTTGTTTCACAGTGAAACCCTCTGACAGCAGAGCTTTTCCTAAGCCTTCCCCTGAAGTACAGACTCCAGTCAAATAAATTTTCAGTTGATTTTCTGACACTTCATCTTTAATAGGTTAAAAATAGCACGTAAGCCTAACACAAACAATATCCAACTGATTGAAAACTAGCACATTTTTCATTTGTTTTATTTAGGAAAAGAAAAATAGAAAAAAAAATTTAAAAGTAGTCCTCCTCACCAACTTGCTTAGTTCTGCCAACTTTCTAGGGGCTCCCACTGAAATAATGGACCTCTCTTTTAATTCAGTAAGACCAAATGTAAATTTTACATTTTCAGATCTATTGACAAAGGATAAATTAATATGCCAAGAAAAAAAAAAATATGGTCTGAACAAAGGGGCAGGAGGCAGGAGCTGATCTCAGCTGATGATGCATTTTATGCTTAATTAAAAAACTAAGCACCATACCAGTAATATAAAAGGAAGAGTATTGTCCATAAGACAACCAGAGAAGTGCTTTTGCCCTGCGTGGCACTAGCCAGGTCTTTACCAGCACACCCACCTGTGACTGCTAAAACTAAAGAAGTATCCAAGCTCTTCAGAGTTGGTCATTGGGTAAATAATGGGACCAAGCAGAAGACTAGAAAGTACAGCTTGTAAGGAAGGGTTAAATGAGTTGGGACAGATTGCCCTGGAAAATGAAAACTGGTAATCATTCAGAGTCAACAAGCATGTAAGTGGCAAATTAAAGCAGCTTAAGGTATCATTTTCTCCTCCATGTCTTCTAGCAGTAAAATATGGGCTTGCATTAAGATATAAGGTAGAAAAATTTTCCTATGTCCAACACTGCCAGCTGGAATATATGGCTAGAAAGGATTTGAATCTTCATCATGGGAGGTTTTTAAGAATAGGTTAGACAAACGCTTCTAGAAAGTGACAGTTACAATTGATTCATTTATATCCGGATGGATATATGGAAAACACAGCCCCTCAAAGTCCTTTCAGTTCTCTCCAATTTGCCTGTCAAATTTGCAGAGTTTACATCATGAGTGTAACTTGAATGTCTCACATTTTCCCACGCTGCAGCCAGTTTAATGGCAAAGTGTATGCAGCTCTCAAGAAAATATTACCCAGGCAAATTGGGATAAGAGACGATGAATGCAGAACAAAGATTTGCCAACCAAAGGAGCAGGCAGCAGTATTGTTTCACCATCCAGTTTACAGCCCACAGCAAATCAGCTTATGCACCCAACAGTAACAAAAAGGTGAAGAAAAACATTTCATATCTGCAAAGATACAGGTATTACAGGGTATTAAAAAGCTCCTCTCTTCATTGCATCCCAGCTGCCTGCAAACAGCACTACAGGACAGGCAGATACAGAGAAACAGTCCTACAGGACTCCAGTAACTGCTCTGTCCAGTAACTGCCTGTACAGGCCAGGACTGAAACCTGTGAAAACCATGAAGATCAGTTTGCCAGTGATCGACCTTCAAATCTTGACAGATTTGGCAAGGAAAAAAATGTCTCTCAGGCACGACCATCAACAGAAAGGACAACAGGAATAAGAGCAGCCAGGAACTGAAGAAATTTTACAGGAAGAGTGCTACAAGCATTCTTGATATTTGAAGAGCCAACACGAAAAAAAGTGCCATATGCTGACATAACATTATACACATTCCTGAGCAAGGCTGTAGGTGTAATAAAATATTTTTGTTAATCACTGTATGTAGTTTCCTTTCCACGACCATTATAGCTACCAACAAGCTGTGTAGCTTCTGATCAGATCAGGGCAGATGAAGCTCTACTTTAAGTTGAATTGGGTCAACCCAAATGAATTGATGATGACTCATTGCAGAGCACACAGCTTAGCAAAGTAAAAAGCTGGCGGAATTTATTCTCCCATCTGAGATAGTATTATTACTAGGAGTTAGAAAGTCTCCTTCACTTGTACTCTACTGAAAGCATGCAATCTTTCTTGTGACTCTGCTGTCCCAGTTTCCAGGTATTGTCATCCTGCTGCATGGGGTGATGCTTGGAATCATTTCAAAGCTGAAATCCAGGGAAGCAAAAATCCTGTGTTTGAAAACTGAGTGGAAAGAGGACTCCAGAACAGTTTTCCAGGGTTTACGATGGCCTCTGCAGAAAATAGCTGAAGCATACTCAGTTTGCTGCTAATTAAAAAAGCTGACTATCTTTTCAGAGAAACACAGAGCCAATGCTGGAAATAGTTTTCTTCACTGGTATAAAGATATGCATGCTGCTTTCATACTGGCTTTGCTTTATGCGTTATGTAATAGACAACAATGAATTTGACTTGTTAAACTGCAAAATCCTGCTGAGGTTCACTATTTGCATTGTTTTGTCAGTAACACGAAAAATTGTTCTGCTTTAGTAAACATTCTCCAGACATTGTATTTTATCGTGCATTGGGTTCATAGGAGCACTAAATCTACAGCGACTTTCATATTGATAATGTGTATGGAGCTAAAATAGTCACTGCATCAGACTGCAGACTGGTACCACAGTATAGTAGAATCAGAATTTTTGGGTTGGAAGGGACCTTAAAGATCATGTAATTCCAACCCCTCTGCTGTGGGCAGGGACACCTTTCACCAGTTTAGAGCCCCATCCGATCTGGCCTTGGATACTTCCAGAGATGGGGCATCTGCAACTTCTGTGAACAACCTGTTCCAGTGCCTCACCACACTCACAGTAAAGATTTTTTCCCTAGTATCTAATTTAAACCGACACTCTTCCAGTCTGAAGACATTCCCCCTTGTCTTGCCACTACACACTCTTACAAAAGTCCCTCTCCAGCTCTCTTATAAGCCCACTTTAAGCACTGGAAGGCCACAGTTAGGTCAACTTGAAGCCTTCTCTTTTCCAGGCTAAACAAATCAAATTCTTTCAGCCTTTTCCTATAAGACAGGTGCTCCATCTCTCCAATCAACTTAATGTCCCTTCTCTGGACTCACTCCAACAGGTTGATGTCCTTCTAGTGCTGGGACCCCAGAGCTGGATGCAGCACTCCAGGTGGGGCCTCACCAGGGCAGAGCAGAGGGGCAGAAACCCCTCCCACACCCTGCTGCCCACACTGCTTTGGATGCAGCCCGGGATGTGACTGGCTTTCTGGGCTGCAAGCACACATTGCCGGGTCATGTCCTGCTTTTCATCCACCAGCAGCCCCAAGTCCTTCCCAGCAGGGTAATAAATCTTCATCAGCAGGTAGGGGAGAGCAGACAAGAGCTTTAAAATTTCACATTGGAGTCTGACACTTGAGTACCAGCACGAGAACCAAACATGGTGGCTCTGCCCCAAGTCGGCCCTTAGCAAATGCCCAAGGCAGCAAGACAAGAAGGCGCATTTCAGCTCGTCCCATTAGCAGTCTGGCTTCCTACAGAAACCTGCTCTTATCAGCGATTCAGTCCTCATGGGTTAAGAAACGGGAAAGTGGAACCACAGGTATACGTCTTATTCTTACTATAATGAAGATGGTAATTTCCGACAGCCAAGGGAAATCTTAAATCAGTACAAGCAAATCAAAACTCACCTTCCAGTTTCTAAACTAATTGCAATGCAAAACTGCCGTAACATCCTAAGCACAATCAATCATAAGCAGGCAGACTGCAATTAGATACATGGATACTAATCAGAATCAGCTACAACATTTCTTACATCAGCCTCAGCGATGCAGAAGAAAGAAAGTGCAAAACTTTCAGGATTCCTTATCCCTTCCTAGGTCACTGTTTCCTCTCTAACGTTTTAAGAAATAGAGAAACCCAGCAGTTCAGGTTTCTCCTCCTGTCACTGGAGGTGACCTTATTCAACTATCACATCAATGATTCTTTGATGTATCTCTGTCCCTACACTGTCCTGATAATAAAGCAAAAACATCAGTAACTACAGAAGCGAGGGAAAACCACTGTGCCATGTTTTATATACTTACAGTACTGTTATTTATAAGCTACCGCTGACTTTTGACTGTGCTGCTCACCTGGGGCTACCACAGGCCCCTTGCATGATAACTCATTGCTCAGAATATCCTGTGAGCACTTACAGACTATGTTAGGGCCCATCACAGTACAGGACCTCTCTTTGCACTGTGACAAAGGGCTTCTTTCCTTCAAGATTCACTCCTTCTTTTAGGAGACTTAAACCACAATAAGGCAGTAGTAATACAAGTGAAGCAAGTTATACAACATAGAGAGACTGTACCTGAACTTACAGCTGCCAGTACATGGTTTAAACCATTTCAGGCAATTCTGAGAGCAAGACAGAGAGACGATAACTACTCTTTGTTCTGACCTACTTGATTCAGCACCCAGCCCTACCATATTCTACTTCCTTGAATTCTCTTTCTGTAAACTCAACATGAGTTTAGACTGAAAGCAATTAAGTTCTTCTGTGTTTCCTCCATAAGTTCATTATTACAGCATCTACATGCATAATACATTTTAATAAATTCATTTTCACAGCATACATACAGCAAGAAAAACTTATAAAAAAAGCCTAGCAAAAGAAACTAAAAAAAAAAAAAAAAATGAAAAACCAAAAACCACCACACACTTACTAATTTTGGATACTCAGTCTGAAAGTGCTGAAAACTGCTTTTCAGAAGACTTGTTTCATGATGCTCTTCCATGTTCAAAGCCCAGCTACTATTAACTCCAGCTGCAGCTGCAAGTACTCAGTGCTTCTGCAAATCAAACAGTGAGGTCGCAAGTCAGCAACCCAGAAAATGAGAGCCACCTGTGAAAAGCTCTGTTCCTCTGCCGTGACTGGCACGACAATACCAGAAATGCTTCTTCACCACAGCTGTTCAGCTGTGCCTAAGGCTAGGAAAGATAGCTGTTTGTTTTGTGAAGGGTTTTTTTTGTTGTTTTATTTTTAAAGAAAATAGTAAACTATTTGCAAACTCAGGTTGAATTCAGTTAAGAAAGATCTTGACAAGTGGGAAAGCTCTACAGATGTCTTTCCTCTGAAGGACACCTGCCTGAAGGGTGGAGAAAGACCTGGCCTAGCCAGCCCTACTGTTGTGTGGGCATCAGCATTGCAGAGATTTTGGCTGGCTCTCTTTCTGTCACCTGCCATGTGACCTTTCTTTCAGCAAGGAAGCAGGTTTCTAGAGTTAATTCAAGCTCGTGGAAGTAATTAATATTTCCTGCCTGTGAACAGCTTCCCATTTCATTGCAGAGCAGCAGTAGTCTGAACTGGGGGGAGCCCAGGAGCAGGAGCTTGGATAGCTCTGCTGGCCGCTTGTCTGCAGCATCTAGGATCTGCTGTACCCAGCAGGATCTGTGCCAGTTTCCACGTGCACGGCTTTGCTTCAACACAAACATTGCACAAAAAATACCTGAAAGTTGTGAGCTTCAAGAATTCAAGAGAAACAAAAGCTTGTGTTCAGGATAAAGCAGTGACAACACTAGTCTTTTCTAGATAGCTGCTCACTGAGGGAGCTCCTGTGATGATGCTTTCTCTCTTCCAGGAGAAAAAACCGGTACAATATTAGTTGGATGTAATGCCTGTAGAGGTTTTTAGACCTTTTTACAATTCACCCACGATTTTTTTTCTGGGTGATGTTCTTCATTTCATGATTGCCTTCAAGATACATCCATGCTTTGATTTTCATTTTCATGCATCATTTTTGCCAAGCCTCTTACAGCAAGTAGCTATCCTCACAACCAGGCCATAGGAATAATTCAAATTGTTCCCTACGGAAAAGAGTTTAGTGTTTATCCTTTCAGAATTACAGTTGTAGAGGAACATGACTTGCACTTCCAATATACATAACCTCTCTGCTACTCACTGTATTTATGTCTCAGCTACAAATCTCTCACTGCAGTCAGTAAGTGCTGGCCAGTACCTCTGGCCACACACAATAAGGGGGCACAGTAGTAAAATTGAGCTTACTTCTGGCAGCATGCTGAAAGCAAAATTTTCAGAGGAATTCTTTTCCACTCAAGTAGCTATTTGAAGCTTATAAAACTACATGATGTTATCTTTCTCCTTCTATTTCCAATCTCTTTATTAATTCCCCTTTTCATTTGTAGTTAGTTATAACAAAATTCGTAAATACCGGTTGCATAAACCACTCAGACTAATGAACAGCAAAGCATTATTTAATGCTAGGAGGCTTCTGTCCTCTACATTAATCGCTTTCATAAAGGACATATTTTTTATTTTCCGCATTGCTTTTACTGGAATACAGTGAATTTTTTTCAGTTTGCTTTATTCAGCTCCTTTTATGATTTTTCTTACTTTTGTAATAGTTTTTTGACTACATCTGTCTTAGTAAGTTGTCTTCAATGATTTTATTGCCTTATCTTGGTCACCTTGTCTCAATCCATATTGCTAGGTAGGTGCTGAACCAGTCACCTGCGCATTTGAATCTGTCACTTGGTTCTTTGCTGCTAGACACCAGTGTTGGGTATGTGTCTTCTTGTGCCCTTCATGCCTTACCTCTGGTTTTAGATGCCAGTTGCATCCTTGGTTAGCACGAATATTAGAAGTCCCAGGAATCTGGCTATCTACACAGTAGTATTTGGTTAGCTACCCCTGGCTTGAGGCTTGCAGTCATATTTTCAGCTGCTGCTGGCTTCAAATCTTCATTTGCTATAAACAGGATAGTCCATACATGGTGTGACATGAGCTGTACTGGAAGGCTGCCTTTGCCTTCTGCTGGTGTTTTTCTCTAGTCTAGTAATTCTTTCTACACACTTTGTTATTCTGATATGCTCCCACTTACCTATCCCTCTCCATCTGGAGATGGGGGGATGCGGGTAGGGACGGAAAAACAATAAAACCCAAAGCCCATGTTTTTGGCAGTCCTGACAATTTTTTCTGCCTTATCATGGTGGAAGCT
Organism: Machaerirhynchus nigripectus; assembly: GCA_013397975.1. Lineage (NCBI taxonomy): Eukaryota > Metazoa > Chordata > Aves > Passeriformes > Dicruridae > Machaerirhynchus > Machaerirhynchus nigripectus. The sequence goes on along the minus strand of VZRQ01003239.1, from coordinate 596,253 downwards.
GTGCTGTGAAGAGGATTAGATGTGTTCAAGCTCATGACAAGAAAACTGAGGCCCATTAACTGTAATAACACTTGACACCTTCTGTTGTTCATTATGCTATCAGGTTACAATCAAGAACTTCCTCAGCCAAACATTACAGTGTCATCTGTGCTTGTATCCAACCCCCCTGAGGCCTCGTTCAACAGAACTGTCATTGGCACTATCGCGGGACTAGGAAGAAAGCAAAATGTCCTTCAGAGCTACATAAATCAGCCAAAAGGCATCCTGAAGGTCAGAAAGTTGTTTTCTTTTTGACTTGGTGTTTGAAAATGTTCTGAAGTGAAATATCTAACACTGAGGCTCTTGCCTGTGTGACTGCTAGCTTTTTTAAAATTTTCAATTAGGAATAACTTAATACGCAGTGAAAAACCAGTGAGTCAGTATCTGTGAATTTACCTATGTTTCTGTAAAAGTTATTACACTGCTCATTCCATCTGATGAACACATGGTCTTATATTAAAGTTTCTACTTCCCCAGGCTATCAATTTGGTTTGATCTCTTCTTCCAAAGACACTGCTGTTGTAATATTTTGCAGGGATGATCTCCAAATTATATTCTCAAGCAAATTACTTCAAACCTTTGCCTGATGTGTCCAGGTTTTTTATAAAGAACACCTAAATTACAGCATGAAGTCATAAATGTTTCTATATACAGCAGACATACATGATCATTAAAGTCAAAGGCCTGGGCATCCCTCTAGTACTGACATTGGACCATCACCCTACTCTCCACAAATTCTGGCAGATATTTATCTCATAACTCTGATGTCCAGATCTTTATTTGCAGAATTACTTTTTCTGCTTTGTTTCACAGCTCCACCCCAAGGAGCAAGAAGCTCGTGCAAGCTGAATTCATTTACCATGTAACATACGCTTCATGTTTGCTTCTGCTAGTAAGGGAATCACTGCTTAATCCAGACACTGCACAAGCAGAGTTACAGAGATGTCATACAAGGTCTGGCCTGCTGAACAATAGGATTACCAGCATGCAAATTGTTTTCCTATTGCATTTGCACAGATTAGCCACATTGGATTGAGCAAATAGCATTGCAAAGCAAAAACAAGTTATCCAAAATAGTTGAGTGGCTTGCACGACAGTAATTTCTTCAAAGATGAGTTATTTTTGTCAAGGTAAAAAGAAATGCTTATACAACTATTTTAATGACTGTAACTTGACCTCAAAATTTGCATCTACGAAAATGCAAATACAATTATTTATTGATTTATAAACCCTCATTTGCATGACATGTATATTCATATATTTTCTAAAAGATGCTGAAATGATAGGGAGGAAAACAACAGGCAGCATAGCAGTGTTTTGCACTCCAAGAATGTAAACATCACATTATCCTAGAAGATAAACATTTACAAATAAACACTTGCTTTCCTTTGCGGAAAAACAAAAAATGAACAAAAAAATCCCAAACCAAAATCACAACATAAAAACTCCCACGTCTGCCTTTGTAAACTTGGTTCGTCTGTCCCTCTCACCAGCAGCTTGTCAAGAACAGAGCCATCCTGCTCAGGTCAATAACCTTTATAAGGCAGTGGCCATGACAACTTGGCATGACAAAGCATGACAAATGTAGCTTGCCTTTGGTTTGCTTCCAGCTGGAAGGTGACAATATTCTACTAGTTTCAAAACCAAGTAAAATCCTCCTACGCTTTCAATCTCATTAGTAGAAAAATTTTAGAAAGCCAAAGTTAGGTTGACTGAATCTGTGTATTAAAACATTTCTCCATGCATGAAGAAGCAATGAAACCATGTCATTTTAAGGTGGGGTGGGGCTCAGGGTGCATTATCTTCTCAATCCTCGGGCTGTGGTTTCTGGTGGAAGGAGGGCTGGGCAAACACCTCTGTGTATTTTACCAGGCTGTCCCATCTGTGCAAATGCAGTGCCAGTGCTCGAGCGCAAAGCAAACACCCTTGTTAGCTAACACACAGCCTGGTAACGTGGGTCCTTTCCAGGAGGTGAGAGTTGCTTCTTAAATGAAAGGCTGTGTTACTCTGTCACTTGTTTTTCCCCAGCATCTAGAGTTAGCTGGACTTTTCAGCACTTTTCATGGCCACTGAAAACAGTCAATCAAAAACCAGAAGGCTTTTTGTCCAAAGGAGAATTAGTGGAATAAACTGAAAAAGCAATATTTAAAAATCCAAACAACTCCACCCAAAAAAAAACCTCCAAGTACAAAGCCAGAACGCATAAAGAATACATTTTTAAATATCAGTGGCTGATATTTTATTGGAAGCATGGAAACTTTGAATGTAAATATGTTCTTCCAATATTATTTTTTTGGCTGGTATATTGAAATTCATCCAGCTGAGATGCATTGTCTGTCTCCTGGCCCAGGGAAGGGGAAGATTAGCCTGAAAGCTACAGAGACTGCCACATCTCAGGTAGAATCTATATCAAGCATTCAAAATTTGAGTAATTTTATGTGACAGAGAAAGTGATGATAGATGCAATTTTATGACTACATATTTAAATTATTTTCATAACGGGCATTGGAAGTGTTAGTACAACATACTGATTGCAGAGTTACATTCTGGAAAGAAATAACAGCTTGACACCGATGCCCTCAATCATTGGAAATCATCAGGATAATTGAGAGAGACAACTTTTGGGTCTGCTTCAAATTTGTTACTCTCTCAGCAGCAAACGTAGGCCGATCCTTGCTTCACAACCCAGTTTTGGCCAACTGAGTGACTTTCTGAGTTGCAGCAAACTGTGCCCAGCCTCCGCTGCCTGTAGGGAATTTTTGCTGTCATTTGTGTCACTAGAACCTTGGTCCCTGCTCTTTCCCACTGCCTCCCCAGTGCTCTTGGTGCTCTGCAGGCTCCCTGCCTCCTGCTGCCACCTTCCCTCTGGGCAGGTCTCTGTTCACCTATCCCAGCAGGAGCAGCCTCCCATTTCCATCTAGGTCCCACCCACACAAGGCCTTCTAATTAAAGGAAGGAGATAAAAAAATAAACAAAATACACCATCAGCTGTGCCTCTCAGTCAGGTTTCATCCCACCCCTGTTTTACAAACTACGTTTTTAGTCTGTCAGTGCAAATGAGATAGTTGTTTTTCTTTACTGAACCTTTCACCTCATCTACCCGATCCGGAAATTCAGCCTTAACTTACACCTTCATGTCTTCTTCTCCAACTCTTAAATTTCCTATTTCTGGTCCTTCCTTACCCTACAATTTGTTCTACTCAGTGTCACTCTAAACTCAGTATTTTTAAACAAACTCTTGATTATGCTTGGCAATTTAGTTATTTCTTTCTGTATGTAAGATTTTTTTGGTACAATATCTGGAGGAAGTGAGACTGACTAATAAATAATAAAATTTCAGTGATGGAAAAAAAATTCTTCCAGAAAATTACTGGGTTTATGTTTATGGGGGGAAATTTTTCCCTGTAAAACTGGAAATTTTATTTTTTGCTTCAAATTCAGAAGGGTAAAGAAAGTGTAAGGTAGAGTTTCTGCTTCCACCCTCCTCTTATCAAGTATGTTATTATATTTTTTATATTATTATGTCTAGCTCCTGTTTATCACTCCCCAACTAATTCAATACTGAGTTAATGCATCAAGTCTTGTTTCCCCCTGTCAGTAACAGCAGCTTTTTCTCCCCAGTTGACATCTTCCCTACAAAACTGCTCGTACGTCCACACATTGTGTTACAAAAAAAATCTATGCACAAAAATACCCTCTTTCAAGCACTTCCTTTGAATCTATCCCAACAGGACACTTACAAATCCTTATGCACCTGTCAATCTGTTTAACTTGTTTTCTTACACTAATTGCTTGTGCTTTTCTACCAGATTGGCTTCCTGCCACTGCTATCACACATCTTGTACCAAGAGAAGAGGATTTATGGAATAGGAACATCTCTTTGGTTACTGAAGTTACATCACATGAAAACACACTCTTTCAGGAGGCCTTTTGCTATGATAACAACAAAAAAAGAGTAAAAACAAACAAACAAAAAACCACCAACAACAGCAAAAAATTATTTTGGACACCAATTTCTAAACTGTGTTGTAATTACAAGCATATTTGAGCCTGCCTCTTTATGTCAAGTTGTGTTTCATTAAGCCTCAATTCTGATACGGTTGCTCACAACTAACACATTTCTAAAGGAACCCAACATCCTTTAAAGATGAATTGAAACAAAAGGACAATCAAAACAGAAAATATGTTTCCACGTTTTTATTAAAATGAGACTTGTTTCAAATGTCAAACTGGACAAAGAACTACAAAGAAAATTAGGTAAAAAGAAGTTATAGAAGAGATTATGCTCAAATACAAATTATATATAGAAGCTTGCATATGACTTACAAAGTTTGTGATAGGGTGCACCTGTTTTCTTAATATTCTTAAAAATTATAACTTGTACTGTATGGAATTAATGTGAGCTCAACATTTCCTATTTTTTTTTTGGTCATTTCAAGTAATAAAAAATACATTTTTTAAATAATATTCCCATTTAATTAGACAACTAAAAATGAATGTCCAAAGTAGAAGTGAACCAAATCCCTCATACCATCTTCGATATCTTTGTGAAGGCTACCAACAAGTATGTTGTGAGTGATGGAAGGCATTTCACCCTCACATATCTCCCCTGTGCTGTTCCTTCTGCAAAAAGCAATGCAAAGGATGTGTATGTGGTAGATACTCGCCTGCCTGAGTCCACTGCCAGAAAGCAAAGATGTAACTAGCCCACAATCACTTTCTACGTTGCTTTGCTTCTGCAGCTTAATCAAGGGCAAACTTCATCTTAAGTTTGAGAAAAACAGGCCTTGAAGTCATTTGCTAGGATTTCGATAAAGAAGACTCATTTCTCAGAGCCATGTAGTACTGTTTCTGCTGGCAAGACATCTTGGAAGCATACCCTATTTTTTGTGCGGCTTGTAAGAACAGCGTTATTTTAGAAAAATTACCTTACCATATTTCTCAAACATTTCTCAAACACTATGCCATGATGCAATTAGCCTGTAATATAACTAGATGTAATTAGAAAATATTCCCTTCTTTTTGGCACTTTATCTGGAATACTCTGTCTAGCTCTGGTCCCCCAGCAAAAGTCCAGTTGCCAGGTTGGTCAGCAGCCTGGAGCATGCAGCCCAAGCACAGAGAGGCTGAGGGAGCTGTGCTTGTTGAGCTTGGCTGAGCGACAAGAGAACAGTACTTGAAAGTGGGCTACAGAGATGATGGTCCTGGCAGACAACGTAACAGTGGGCAATAAAATAGCTACAAACTGCAGCCTGGGAAATTCGCCAGGACATCAGGAATAACATTTTCGCTAGAGCAGCACTGGGTCAGGTGGGCCTGTGAAGCTGCAGTCTACACCCTGGAGATGTCTGAGGTTTGTCCAACTGAGCCACGACAGACCCTCTGTAGTGTGGGCAGGAATGCTACTTGGAGCAGGAAGTTAGACTAGATGACTTTTTCATCTAAGGGCACAAGGTAGAAAGGCACTCAAGAGAATATTGAAATCCGTAAGAGGTGCTTATAGAGCTTGACTAACAATTACACCTGAAATATAAATGTTCCTTACCTTTGACCAACCTTAAATATATACTTCAAAATGTGAGCACTATTTAACAGCTCTGTTTAAAATTAAAATAGGATAAATTTTTTTCTTGACTGAAACTGGAGTTAGACACCTCCTCACACTTTAATTCATTCAGAAAGAATTAAGAAAATATTTATAGCTTTCAACAGTAGTACTTGCTGTGTAGACTGATTCAGAGATTTACATAAGTGGGTCTACTCACACAAAGTCAGTTCTCATTTGTGTCTTCTACGTTCAACTACTTTAATGTTCATTCTTTTTAAAGGTAGGTGCATGCGTGTGAAGGAGACAAGAATTGTATTTCATTCCAGGTGCTTCATGGCTTTGCCATCTCTATGCTGTTCAGATTTTAAAACAAACCAAAATGACAGAACAACCCACTGGCATAAATCCAAACAGTATATCTTTGCTGTTTATAAAAAAGGCTAGAAAAAATTAAGAAGCACGTGCACTGCCCCTGGATAAGCAAGGAAAAGATCCATCGTTTTCACATTTATTATGAATGTGCTACCCCCTCAAACAAAACAAAGCATAAATACACAACAGAAGCCTTCATGCCAGCAGTACTAAAGGTTGAAGAAAGTATATCTCAGAACTGTCTCTAGCAAATACCTGTCATCTCCCCCACTCCTCCTGAACTTTCTGCTTCTTTTCCAGCCCACAGAGCCTCTGTAAGAATTACTTCATGGTCCAGGCTGTCCAGGGGTTTTCACACTGCAATGCATCTAAAAGAGTGCTAGTAATACACATAAAAATACTTTTGAGAGGGGGAGAAGGAAAGAATCTGCTCAGCTAGGGAGATCCAGAAAGGTCACTATTTCAAAGGATCTGAAGGCATCATTCCCATACCTGATAGACACTTCCTTATAATTTCTGTACTTTCTTTTTTTCTTTCCAGTACCATGGCATTTGAGATCCAGAAAACAAATTTTGAGGGAGATGACTGTTGTATAAGAAGCACAATTTTAAATTTAAATTTTAACAAAAAGTGATGCCAAGAGAGGGAGCTGATCCTGTGTGTACCAGGCGACTTGCAACTGGGTAAGTAGTCACAAGCTGTCAATAATGATGATGCAATAGAGTCTTCCAGCCTTACTGAGCTTCATTACCATGGATACCAAAAATATATCCATTCGATTTTTGGGTTTGGGTTTGAGTTTTTATTATTATTATTATTTGACTGGTAATGTGCTTGCTCTGTTTCACTGCTGAAATAACAAAAGTTCAAAAGCCGTGTGGCACTGAAGCTGACAGACATAATGATGGAATCTAATTCAGAGCAGTTTAGCTGGACACTGCCAATGAAGACAAGGAAAAAAATTCAGTGCTATATTTGCAGATACACAACTGCATGTAAATGGCTCCTTTTCCATATGTTTCTTAATTTATTTTTCAAATACTGTAATTTTAATTAAAATTACTTCAAGAGCAAGCTTGATGTTCCTTGTCAGGCAGCAACCTTTCACTACTTTCGGTAGCATGCACTAATTAAAACTTAAAATGTTTATATATAATATATTACTAATATGTTATACATATATTCTGAGTATCTTTTGTAATGATCTAGAGCCTTATCTCCCCAAGATACACCTTTTTCAGCGACAAACAAGGATCAGCTCTTCTGTGTGTGCATATGTATACATATTTTAGCAAAACAATGAGAACACTTTTATATTGTGTATATTGTTTCAGAAATGCAAAATGAGACATCCACTTGGATCATGCAGGAGCTGGAGTACAATCTACTTAATGCTATATTTTATCACCGTGTATTTTTTTTTCCCCAAATTAATCTGATGGGCAATTCCAGCACAGAACAGGAATGCAGTAAATTATCCCACCTCCATCTTATATAATGGAGCAAATCATTACCCACTGTAAGTGAGTTTTAATTTGTCACAGTGGAAGAAGACAATTACAGGTCAATCTGTCAATGGAGTAATTTGAGGAACTAAAACTAGCTGAGTTTTCTGATATGCTCTTCCAGAACCAGGATTGCTCTCCTGCTAAGCAGCAGCAGATGGCCAAAGCTGAGTGGTTCTGCTTCCTTGTGAAAACTAATTTGTTTTTTGGGGTTATTAGATATATAAAGAAAGAAGATAGAAGCAAACCCTTACTTAAGAATCCCAGCCCAGCATCCAAGCACTTCTGCAAAAGGGGCAGGCAAAGTGTCTGGGCTTCACTGAGGTCACCTGCAGCTACTCAAAGGTCACCTGCAGCTACTCCAAGGTCACCTGCAGCTGCTTGAACTCCAGCTTTAGCCTGGAGCATCCGTGCCAAGGGAGCTACAGAAACGCTCCTCTTGGCGCACTGCATGCCAGAAATGGCACGCCCCAGCGTTACAGTGGGAGAACAAAAATGGTGTAAGAGAACATCATGATCAAAAATGTTAAAGCAGGAAAACATGAAAAGGTGAAAAAGCATGAAGTTGAGAAGATGAAAACATTACACAAAAAAGAAAAATTCATTTTGTAGCAGTGACCAAAAAATATTTTGTAAACAAAACCTGAGGTCACAGAAGAACAACAACAACAACAAAAATCTTTAAGCTTGGCTAAATAGTTCTCTCTTACACAGAATCAGAACAGAATCAAAATAGGGAATCTGGAAGAAAACCCTACAGTAAAAGTGTTACTAGTCATTTCCCAGAAGCCAAGAAACAACAACAAAAAATTACTTCTGTCCTCATATATTACAATACAGACTCTGTGTGTTTAATCGGCTCAAATTTCCTTTATTCATGAAACAGGAATAACACTGGTGCAATGGAGGGAGGTTTTGCAGAGGAACACTTATGCTACCCCAAAAATGGTATCTTACTTTCCCCTCTAATATTCCTAAGTCACGTGGTCTTCAATATGAGTAAATCCTGTTACTAAGCTTGTACATACCTTAGATATGAATTTTCTGGAATGTTTATGTAGTATATTGTATACATAATTTAAGTGCATGATAATATGTACTTGTATCTTAGCTTGCCCAAAAGGTACCCCACGTGAAGAAAAGGAGGTAACTTTTTAAAATTCTACAGTTACTAATAACTTAAACTTTTTTCTTCTTTATTCATACTGCATTTTTTTTCATGTTAGATGAAGTTATGTGGCCACTTGGGCAAATAGCATTTTGTTAATATGGTTGTTGAATATATTTTGATGTCAAGCAGAGCAGGTTCCCTAAAATGACTTGTTTAACAAGAATTTGTATTCAACAGTGCTCATAAATAAACAGAGCTTTAAAAAAATCCACTCATTAGTGGTGAGTGGGAAGCCACTAATTCCCTATCGTAGGTCCTAAGCCAACAATTCCGGCTAGTTTTGGGCTTTCATATTTAAAGCTATTAAGATTAATCCTTTTGAAGTAAATAAAGTATTTCAAATGACTGTATGAAAACCAAAAGAGTGAGTTCTTGATGCTGCAAAGTGCTTATGCGCTACTCACAGTTTAACCAAAAAATTAAAATTTCTGATCAATTTTGATGCTACTCACTGGAAGATGTCCAAACTAAAAACTAATAATCAGCATTCCTAGTATTCTTTGGGCACACACACCTGATTTGAGCACAACATAAGATTAGTAAGGAAAGAGGCAAAGAAATTAAGGTCTTGTATTTGAACCTCTTAGCTCTGATGCATGACCTACAGACCAGCATTAAGTCCCTTGTTTACACTTAGCCATCCATGTAAGAGGCTAATCTGACTATACGCACTTTTGGCCAACTCTTCACAGGCAGATGAATGGATTTTCCAGAAGGAATTGATTCCCATTCATAATGTGCTGGCAGTACTTACTGGGTCAAAGTCCAAAAAGTTTTGCTTGTTGGAATGATGCATCATCTTAAATTAATGCTAAAAATTCTACTACTACTGACTTTATAAGGCATTGTGATGCAAATTATGGCTCTGCAGAGTGCTCACAGACTCTAATCGCACTAATTCCTCTTGTGCATGCCTAAGACTTTACATACTGTAGATCAAAAAAACCATATCTGTATTAAATTAAATTTATAAAGCAAAGGTCCAAGATAAAATGATCAAGCCTAATGAACATAGCATCTGGTCTTGATAATAAAAACCAGAAATAGGCTACAACATAAACTTAACCCGCTCTGTAACTAGCAAATGTGGCTTTTGGGGAAAAAATTACTGTCACACACGTGGGAAGTTTCTAAGCATATATAGGTGTGCGTATACATATATGTATATGCTTACACATACACACACAGATGAAGTAATCAGTCTGAAAACTATGCAAGAATTATGCAGGCAGTTAATGTTACTCGAAGTAAAAACTTTTGCCACATAAGTAAGAATTGGAAGAGTCTGTTTCAGGTCTTCACTTTCAGATAATTCAGAAATCTTGCAGTTGCGGAACGTGAAGGCAATACACACAGCCTTTGTTGTCTAACTTAGTTTTCTTTGCACATATGAGACATCTGCTTGGAGAAATGTCACTTTTAATACAAATACAATGCCTGTGGCAAATTAAGATTGTATTTGACAATGTACAAAAGTACATAGGAGGCAAGTTTGTTAATGCTGATTATCTTCCAGATCTTCAATAGATTTTCAGCAGCCATTAAAATAGTCATCTTCAAAGAACTTGTCAGGGGAAAAGTAAAATATGGTCATGTGGAACAAATTCCTTCATACAAAGATTCTTTTTACCTGATTTCCTACCCAGGATGATCAGTCTTTTTATAAGAAGAGGAAAATATTTTGGATCACGTTTCCTATAGCCTTTGAAAATATCATTGTGAATTTTTTTTTCTGACAGTATCCTCTTAATTGTCAAACATTGCATGTCATTTTGCATTTCTTATTTCCCGAGCAAATGCACTAAACTTTGTGGTTTAAATCCTGGATCTTGAAAGCAAATGCATACATGGACTTTAACAGACTATGCAAATACAAATTATGCCATAATCTGGCAACATATCTTGAAATTATTATTAACAGTTTGAGCTGAAAAAAAAAAACCACCAAAAAAACAAACACCCCCTGCCAACCAGCACAAAGATTGTTATTGCTGTTTAATAAGTTACACCTTGAGAACAGAGCCTATGGCATAATGAATCTGTGAGGTCTCATTATGCTACAATGCCTGCCCAAGCCACTCCTCCATCGTCTACCAAAACTCTTAATCTAAGCTTTAATAACATTTTGACTTTTGAAAAGCACTCACATTTCTTGACTGCATCAAAACAAAATAGCAAGATGAGAAAAATGTTGGAAAACAGTTCTAGTTCTGTGTCATCTGCATGTCTGGGCTTAGATCTCTGCAAACCAGCCAGGAGCAAAAATCTACTGCCTGTGGAAAGGACAATTTCTGCCCACAGTATACCTGACTTGCACAGATTTTGCTCCCAAAGCAGTAGAGAACAACTGGGGAAAAGATTTCCATTTGGCACAGAGCTTGTCTGAAAAAACTGCCATTTTAAAACCACTCAGAAAGTATTCTCCAATCAAAATAGAAACTTATATTCTCAAAAAAGGCTTCCTGGACATACCCAAAATAAAAAGAAAATGGACAAGTTTTCTATTGCTGGCAGATTAATTGTTGTAAGAACCCAGTACTGAAACCTGCTGATGTAACTGCTGTTCTAGCAGAGTTTGTATTTCTGATGCCAAAAGATCTGCCTTTAAAACAGTCCTGAAGGAAGCCATGCAAGGAATCTGCCAAGGAGAATCCTATGACCCGCCAGGGCAGGAACAGGTATAAAGTGTTCCTGGAAAGATTTTAACTTGTAGGAGGGCACCTACAAGTCAGACTTTTGTTCTGTTTTCCTGAGGTTCTGGTCTCAAGAATACATCCTTCCTGAAAAACAGTGGATTATTCATGTCCTTCCCATCCTTTTTCCATCATCAGCGCACCCCTGAGTGACTGAGAAATTAGAAGTTTCCCTTAGGTGGTAAACAAACTCTTATTCTGGCTTTCTAATACCTGTCTTTAAGATTACAGTATTTTGGAGACCTGCTTCAAAAGGCAGCAGTCTAACTGCATACATAAGTAAGCCTAGTTCTGGTCCAAAAAAGAATTGTAACCACCTTTAGGCAATCCTTCTGCGCTAACATACACATCCAGAAATAAAAACACTCTAAACGAGCTCCTTAAATGTCTGAAGCCATCTCTCACACTATTATTTTATATTACTGTTATTTCATTTTATAATAAACACTACAATACAGTACACCATATATAATGTATATACCATACTATTATTACATCTTCTAATGTATCAATACATCAGCGAGAAGACAAGAGACCATTAGGTGCATTATAAAAAAAGTGGAAAGCTTTTTTACAAAAAAAAAATAATGAAAGCAATATAGCAAATGCCTCTGCAAAGACCTCTGGCTGTCGTATCTACTTTCTGCCATTAAGGGTAAAGAAACACTTGGACTTTCTAAGCAGCTATTTGGCAACCTCGGTATCTTTCATTTAGGTAACACTTTCCATGACTTTCCGTGCTAAAAGCTGTTTCTATGGAGAAGTACAAGGTGGTGTTAGGTCATAGGTTGGGCTCAATAATCTCAAAGCTCTTTTCCAAGTGAGTTGATTCTGTTCTTCCGCAGGACTCAAAAAGGTGACGTAAGGCTAGCCCTTGAGGAAAAGAAATATCCTTTGTTTTCTAGATCTTCATATAAATATTGATACGGATAAGGCCAATCTAAGCAGATCAGATTATACAAAATACTTCGCTGTTTCACACCAAAGAAAAACCCCACACCTCCATGATCCACTAGCACAGAGAATCACACTGATATCATGCATAAGTCTACATAAAACAAAAACCTTCAGCAGGAAGCCAGCAGTTGTCTCTTGCCTCTTTCAATGAGGGAAGAGACAAGGCGTAGATGACTTTTCATTTTGCTTTGTTTTAACCAGTGTTTCTTGCTGTCCATTCATCAGTGACACCACGAGGACACATGCCAAGTGTCCAAGACACTGTGAGATGCTGTTCAGGAGCAGCAACACAAAACAACCTATTGAATAAGGTTTTTTCGGACAGAGCATTCGTGAGCTACATGGACAGAGAAAGAAGGCCTCCTGTTGCTCCTGTTCTGCCAGGGATTAGGGGATGAGAAGTAAGAAAGTAAGTTCAGGGAAGGACGCTCCGGCTTGTGGTGTTTTTGCATGACCTAAGAACAGATGACAAATCACATTTGTGGAGCATCATACAATGGAGTAGTAAATGGGAACAGGTATGAAAAAATATGCAAAAGAAGAATGAATGATAACTAGAAATTTGTCCTAGGTTCTCACTTGGGATCATCACTTCTCTCCAGCTCCCACACTTCTGCTGGCCAGCTTGGACTTTTCCAGAGAGAAATAGAACCTCTGTCTTTTTGTTTGAGGAGCTGGAGTTCATTGCTTACAGCTGGGAAGAACTGTGATTGCTGCATATGCAGTGGGACCAAATTTTTTATTTGACTATTTGTTGTTCTGGTCCTCTTCTTAACAGACAATAAGGGAAAATCAATCTAGTGTGACTTTTTTACTTGACAAAGGGTTTTGATCATGTTCCCTGGAAAGATCACAAATTTCTCTACGTGGGTGAATGCAACAGGCACTGCTTGAGAGGCATGGAATTTGCAGGTATCTGGTAACAGCAAAGATGTACAGGATAAATGCATTTATCTATTCAAAACTTGGGAACAGAGCTGCATGCAACACAAATCAGAACAGATGCACAGAACCTCGGAAGAATTAAGTAGGGAGGAAAAGAGAGTAGAGATAAAAGCATTTCTATGTATTTACATAGATTAAGCTGGGCAAATTGACAACAAGCCAATATACACTTCTGGAAGTGGCTGGCAGCAATTGATTACAGGAAAAGGAGGGAAGGAAAATCAGAAATATCCAAGTACTTCCAGAATATGTGCATTCATATAACAAGACTGAGCAGCTGAAGAGAAGAAAGTGATTTTCCAGAGCCACAAAGAAAATCATAAGACCCATGGCATAGCTCTACCTTGACTGGCATGTTACATCAGCAAGTTAAGAAGAAAAAAATGAATTTACACATCCTCTATTCTGGCTAACACTTCCAGACCAACCCAGGCATGTCTCAGAGGCCCCTGTCCTTGCAAAACAGCCCCTAACAGTGCTCCAGATGTTCTTCTTTCTCATGGCAAACCCCCAAAGTCATGACAGCTTTCTGCAATCAAGCTTTTGTCTCAACTTTGTACCTTCCTAGGGTCCGTATTTCTTTTAACACCATGTCAGGAATGACCAAGAATTGATTTTTGTGTTCATTTCCAGAGACAGCAGTCCAGAATCTTATTAACCTGTGTCACCCATGGCAAGGGTTACACACTCATTTATTTAGTGCATTTATTTCTCAAAACTGACAACTCTATTAAAGAAACAAGAAAAAAATAATAGTGCTATAGAAGCTTAGTTTACAATACTGAAAAAATGAACAAAATCCCTCTGATGTATTGTTTCAATTTAAAAGTATGTTGTTGATTATGCAGGCATTTACACTAGTGTCTTGTTACACAAACAAAGATAAGCCAATATATCTGTTCATGTATGTAGATGCACACATTTTCTTCCATAAAAATCTAGGAGCTGGATACATTGCTGCAGTGCTTATGGAAAAACACTGTTCCTTCCTCTTCCCAGTTTGTTAGTTCTATCAGGAATCTCTCATTTGACCTTGGTCGAGGCATTTCAATTCTTTGTGACTCTGTTTTCTCATCTGTAAAATTAAGGCTATAATACCTACCTACTTCACAAGAGGGACAGTGTTAAATTTAACGCATTAATGTTTTAAAGTGTTTTCAGATAAATGGATCAAACCCACTATAGAATGTAAGTTATTATTAAATTATGCTTCACTGAGTTAATGCTGTTGCATTACTGTGTCTGATTAAATAAGAAAAAATATTCAAGTGACGCCTCTTGGATAGTTTTTTCCAAGAGGGTGAAATTGATGTTCACAAGCCTGCAGATGGACTCAAAGTCTTATTTTGGAAAAAAGAAAGAAGTGAGGCAATCTAGTAGTCAACAGAAGTGAAAGAGTCCTGGGGAGCAGATGATTATGAGGGTGTTTCAAGCAATTGCGAAGTAGAGCAACTTGTGAATCAGAAATTGTGAAGCAGAAGGCAACTGTGCCTTGTGCCCCACTGTGACACATCAGTCTCTGGAAGCAGTGCAGTTTCCATTCATCTCTGTGCCATGGGACAGGAACACCCCCTCTGCACCATCACGTTAACTGCTGCATTTGGCCTCCACTCAGAGCAAGGAAGTACAAGATCTGTAGCCTGGAGCTGCTTTCCTGGTGGATCCGACCACCTCTCAGGCACAGTTCAGATATGCTTTGAGTCTGCTCAGTCTCGGCAGCCAATCCGTCTGTGATGAACGTGGCACACAAAAATGTCAGTTGTAAAAAGGGGGATTTATTGCAGGAGGGTTGTTCATACCTGATGCCTCTCCTACATCTCCTCTTGACCTGATGCGCAGATGCCTGGTCTTGTCCTGTGATCTCACATCAGGATCTTGTTGTGGGGGGATAAGGGGAAGGAGTGTTTGGAGCAAGAGCTGCAGGAAGATGAGAAGGGTTTTTGACAGCATGTTGAGTTGGATGTTGTACTGGTGTTGATGCCGCTGGTCCCAATGCCATCAAGGCATTTCTTGTGGATGACAAGGAATCTAGGAAAGTAGTGATTAACATGCATATCAGTGTGATTGACAAGCTACGTTGCCTGCTTTGTGCTAACGTATTGCAGGTATAACACCTATTCTAGGCATACCAGAATGAGCATATAGATTCAGAGCACAGATCTAAAACAGAAATATTTAGTATCTTTCCCAACAAATAAAGAAAAATTGTTTGATGGATCTATCTGCTCAATAGACCATGGAGATCAGATTCTGTCTGGTGAGAAAATGTTTTTGCCTTGCAGGGTTCAAATGGATACAAGGCAACATTCTTTCAGGCTGCACTAAGACCAATTCATTTGCTTTCCCATTCCTCCGTCCCCAATTTATCACTCCAAAGGCAAGAAAAAGTAAGTACAACATTAGGTTTGATAACCTTCTGATAGTACTGAGCTATTAAATATACACAAATCAGGCATCTTGGAAATATTTAAGCCTTCCAAATCTGCCAAGAAGACTGAAATGGAGGTTGCAAAGTCTAAGGTTGTATATATTTTATGTCCGTTCTGACACCATGCTGCATTCATCAAAGTATCCATTCTCTTTTTCTTTTTCCTTATTAGATCTGCAGAGGCTAGACTAGATGCTTTATTACTATACCAGTCAAAGGTCACACAGTCTTCTAAACAACAACAATGACACTTTAATTTCTTGATAAAAATCTTCATTGACATGAAAACTTACCACAAAAGCAGTGATGCCTCTTTAATTTGTTTGAATCCCTGCGGAACTGCTGCTGTGTAAAACATGTGCAGTACCTCCTAGGATTAACTCTGTGTGATAATTCTACTTTCTGCTGGTATTACACAGAAACATTCCTTCCCAATTTTCTTCTCTTCACCAAGGCACATATAAGCCTTTCACAATGGCACTGGTTTATTTTTTAATCCATCTCATATTTTAGAGAATTGAAGTCAAGTGCCTGAAGTTGATTTCATAACAGCATCTGTTTTATTTATTTGCTTATTTGGCTGACTAGTAATTTTTAAGAAAGTTCCTAGTGTAACTCTAACATATGATCGTCTAGAATCAGCCTCCTGCTGCCAAAAATTATCTGTGTCCTTTGATTGAAAGATCAGCCACTTCCTTTGGCATTTTTATGCCAAATGTTAACTCTGGATCCCTTTTTAGCAGCAAAGATGTAACATTTCACAGTCTGTTACAGAGGGACCAGGCTACTTCTGCATGTAATTTCCATCAGATGATTAAGTATAAGGATCTGAATAACCATATTTCTGAGTGGTTTGCGTGAAAATCTATTGTCGGAATATCCTCAGGATATCCTAGGAGACCACTACCTGTTCGCTCCTGCAGCAAAACAGTTCCCTTCCACCTCTCGTTTTAGGGACGCTGTATCTTCTAATACTTACAACTCTCCCTTACAGCAAGGCTGGCTGGAGGAACAATTATGCGATTTATGTCTGAAAGCCATTTACCCAAAATAAACTACAGGAAAATAAAGTATGCTCAAAGGTATAATTTCAGACTACCACTGTCATGAGAAGATAAAGTATGTAAATTTGTGTTTCATTTAGGAATAGTGCAGCAATCAATGTTTCCAGTAATATTTGAAGTGACTGATTCAGCAGGCTGTTACAGGGAAGTGGAGCTGTTTAAGCAGCAAGCTAATTTCCGGATATTATTTTTATGCACAGAAGGTAATACCTTATCGATTATCATTTGGCTAATTACAAGGGCAAGACGAAGTGGCACTGTGTGTGAAAGAAAAGGTGTAGAGAAGGAAAGCAGGAGCCAGACAGAACAATTAAGCAGATACAGTGAAAAGTAAGGATGTCAAGTCATGAGCAGAGTGAGAATGCAGGGGTTGCTGTCAGACGTGACAGGAACATGAGGAGGCACAGAAAGGATGATCACCCTCTAAGCAGGTAAAAGTGTAACTCCTTACTATGGAGGGTTCTGTTTAATGATCTAGAAATGAACTGATTTTAGAGCTTTCCACGTTTTACTACTCCTGACACCAAAAAAAACCCCTACTCTATTTAATACTTCTAAGTTCTGCACACTGAAAAGTCTGTTCCAGAGGTTTAGATCTTCTTCCTAGCTATTTCACAAGGAGAAAGGAGAGGAAAGGTGGGGTTGTTTGTTCTGTATGATGCAGCAAGTACATTTATACCCCTGACATTTCTCTTTCTTTGACAGCTCCCCCACAGATCACCCTGTGCATGGAGAATATAGAAGCAGCAGGACAGAACAGCACAGTAATCACAAACCTCCTGTGAATCTCAAGCTGAGATGGTATCTCCAGCACTGAAGCTAAGAAGCAATTTCAGTGACATCTGGCAGAATTTTCCAGATGTTAATATGAGAATTCATGCATAGTAAGACAGGAAAAAACACACATCTTGAGTGAATGAATTGTACAACATTGAAGAACTGAGAAAAAGCAGCAGAAGTGAATTGTAAAGCAAAGAAAAAAAAATAGTAAGTGCCTCATACAGCTGTTTCTCAAGCATACTTTGATTTAAATGAATGTGTTACAGCTCTTTCTTATCCGATGAAAACTTCTTACAATATTTTGATGAATTTAAGGTAAGAGATCTTACCTATATAAATGTAAAATAAATAAAAAATATATGAATGAAGATTTAGGGGTGTGTTAGAGCCAATACATGACAGCTGGTGATGAAAGAATTGATGGCCCTAAACCCTCCTTAATCATCTTTTTCTTAAAATATATGTTCCCTTGTCAGTAATGAACAAAGATATATTTAACTCTTTATGTACAAATGAGGAAAACTGTCAAATTAAGTCACACACATCAAAGACCTACAGCCAAGTAAGGAAAGTGTTTATTAACTTTGTCTGTTGCTAAAGCTGGAACTCTCCATTTGTCTGTATTGAATTGTACCCATTTCTTCCAGACTCTTTCTCCATTTCTTTGTGATCATATTAAATTTTAATTCCATCCCCCAGCTAACACCAAGGAAAAAATACCCACCCAAACTTATAGATCGTATCCTGAACTGCTGTGCAGATGTCAGATAGGAAGCATGTTGCATTTTTATTTTTAAGTTCCGGCAGAAATGTTCACAGATTATGGCCCCAAGTTCACTTGCTTCTGACTTTCAGAAGGATTTAAAATGCATTACTTTAAACTACTCAATTCACTTCAATAGCCGTGGAAGTCCTTCTGTGAAAGGCACTTGAAGCTGCAGGATACCACCAAGACTGAGCTACCAGACACATTCCATATGGAGTGTTCAATAAACAAATTAAGCAGCCACTGCTCCCACAGAGTTTGTTTCAGGCCGATCATTCACTGGACAGGACACATCTATCAGCTTTCAGGCTCTGGTCACACTTGCAGAATTTCCTTGACATGATTTTATGTTTCTTTTCTGTCTCATTGATAAATCCCTGTCTCACTCTCCAAACGCTGCCCTTAGAGGCTCCTACCAGGCCTGTTGTGTAAATCCATTGCTAAGTTCTCATCCTTTAGTCTTTCAAGGAGGAAGAGTGTCAGATCCCACCTTGATGATGGTACCACCAGTGCCAGATGCAACTTCTGTGGCCTGTGAGAAAGCCACCAAGGCTATTTACCCAGGCCACCACTTGCAAAGTGGCACATGCCTGCATCGTGGGCTCCCCTGTGCAGAGGAAGTGAACAGTATCCATGTTGAGGATTCAGGATCATGGGGAATTTGACACCTGCTTCTCCTCAGGACTGCATGTTGCTTGAGAATATTTTGCTGCTGATACTACTCCTACTAGGAATAGTACTACTAGTACTACTCCTACTAGTGCTATTACTGCCAGAAACATTAATTATGTAATAATTATCTCCCTTTATATTGAAACGCCATTCTTTCAGATTTAAACCAACAATGACTTACAGACTGGAGACTCATAATAAACAGAAAAATTATTTTCTTTTTTCTTACTCTCATTTTCAAATAATACAGATTTTTCCACCTTTTCTTCCTGATGTAACTTACAAATTCTGCCCTAAAAACATTTGGAGACTCATAACTGTGATTTTACCACTGTTGCTAATCTTACAGATAGATTGACATTTGAGTCAGGTTTAATATAACAGATGAACCCAACTGCTGACTGGTTCCAGTTATGTTAAGATGTTCAGTGACTTGTAAAAATAGCAAAAAAATTACTTCTCTGGCAGGCTGAGGAATTAACACCATACTGAAATGCAGACATCTTCTCGTGTAATTTTCTTTGTTGGGGAGATCTTTTCATCCATCTGTTATTAAGAATACTCAATACAAGAAAGGAATTTATGGGATGTGGAAAAAGGAACAGGCCATATGGGAGGACTATAGGAAAATTGTCAGAGTAGGCAGGGATGTGACAAGAAAGGCCAAGACCTGCCAAGTCTGGCAGAGGACATCAAGGACATCAAGAAGGGCTTCACACATGTACCAGCAGAAAAAGGGAGATTAGGGGAAATGGGGGGCTGCTGCTGATTCAGATGGTTGTCCTGGTAATGGAAGACACAGAGAAGGAAGAAACACTGAATGCCTTCCTTGCCTCAGTCAGGAGTCCAAGAATGCTGGGATAAGAGAAGAAGGCCAGAGAAAGGAATACTTTCCCCAGGTCACAGAGGGTTAGGTTAAAGGTCAGCTAGGCAGCCTTAACATGCATAAATCCATAAAACCTGATGGGATGCAGCCACGAGTGCTGAGGGAGCTGATATATGTTGTTACTCTGCTGCTCTCCATCACCTTTGAAAAATCATGGAGAACAGGAAAAGTGCCCAATGACTCAAGGAAGGCCAGTGTTACTCTCCTCTTTAAATAGGGCAAGAAGGAGGACCCGTGAAACTACCAGCAAGTCAGCCTGACCTCCACCCCTGGAAAGGTGATGGGATAGGCCATTCTGGAGGTCATCAAGAAAAGGTAATCAGGAGTAGTCTGCATGGATTCACCAAGGGGAAATGACCCTTGACAAATCTGATAGCCTGTATCATGACATAGCAGGATGGGTTGATGAGGGGAGAGCAGTGGGTGTTGTCTATTTGGACAATTTGGACAACAAAAGCAAGGCTTTTGAGACTGTCCTATAAAATCCTTGTAGGTAACCTCAGGAAATGTGGGTTCAATGAATGAACAGTGAGGTGGATCAAGAACTGATTCCATGGCAGAGCTCAGAGAATTGTGATCAGAGCATTAGAATCCAGCTGGAGGCCTGTAGTCAGTGGTGTTCCCCAAGCTTCATTACTGGGTCCAGTCTTACTCAGCTTGGTTATCAGTGACCTGGATGGAGAGAAAGAATGCAAGGGATCATCAGCAAGTTTGCTGATGATATGGAGGGGTGGCTGATACACCTGAGAGCTGTGCTGCCATTCAGCAGGACTTTGAAAAGCTTAAAAATTGGGCAGAAAGAAACATGAGGTTCAAAAAGGGCAGGTGTAGGGTCCTGCACCTGGGGAGGAATAACCCCAAGTTCCACCACAGGATGGGACTGACCTACTGGAGAGAAGCTCTGCTGAGAAGAATCTGAGAGTACTGGTGGATGACAGATTGACCATGAACTGGCAGTGCCCTTACAGCCAGGACGGCCAATGGTATCCTGGTATGCATTGGGAAGATTGTAGCCAGCAGGTCAAGGGAGGTGATCCTTCCCCTCTACTCAGCCCTGGTGAGGCCACATCTGGAGTGCTGTGTCCAGTTCTGGGCTCCTCTCTAAAAGAAAGACAAGGCGCTACTAGGGAGGGTCCAGCAGAGGCCACAAAGACAATGAGGGGTCTGGAGCATCTCTCTTACGAGGAGACACTGTGGGAGCTGGGCCTGTTCAGTCTGGAGGAGAAAAGACTGAAGAGGGGATCTCATTAATGCATGTAAATATCTCAGAGGTGGGTGCCAAGAGGATGGTGTCAGACTCTTTCCAGTGGTGCCCAGTGACAGAACGAGGAGTAATGGCCATGAACTAAATCACAAGAAGGTTCCACCTCAATGTGAGGAAGGGTAGCAGAGCACTGGAACAGGCTGCCCAGGGAGGTCATGGAGTCTCCCTTTCTGGAGATATTCCAAACCCATCTGGACACATTCCTTTGTGACATGCTCCTGGTGACCCTACCTTGGTAGGGGGGCTGGACTAAAAGATCTCCTGAGGTCCCTTCCAACCCTAACAATTCTGTGATTCCGTTATTTATCTGCCAAATGACTGTTGCAACACTGAGTGCAAGAGTCATGAACAATTCATTCATTTACTTCGTCGTGCTTTTGCAAAACATTAATGGCCAAATGCATGTTTGCTCCTAACTGATTAACATCAAACCATTTTAATTTCTACTGTTCTTACAGAATTCAAGTTATAAGCGGATTATAAGAATGTCATGTCCCTCCTTATCTTCATTTCACTATGCACTTTTCTCCCTTGTCTTGCCATCTGCTTAGGTGTTGGGTTTTTTTAAGCTCTACTATTTCACACTACTAAGACTTCACAAATTTCAAGCTGAAAAGGGAGTTGAGTAACAAGCGTAATTTTGACTCTTTAACATGGTTAAGTAAAATATTCAATCTTTAGCAATTTTCATTATCTTTGCGGTTTCCTATCAAATAGTAAATTTAGTAACCTCATACTTAGTTCTTATGCAGAGGTTTTCACCATAGACAAAGCAGGAAATTATCAGCCTTCCAGTATTTCAGATATTCCTGCAATTCCTTCAGTGCTTCCCACTCGAGTTAGGTCACCTTGCTAGACAATCACAGACCATAGAATGGATGAGTCTGAAAGGGATATATGGGGAATCATCTAGTTCAACCTCCTCGCTCAAAGTAGTGTCAGAAAAACAGTTGTCCAGGACTGTGTCCAGTTGTGTTTTGAGAATGTCCAAAGATGGAGACTATACAACACCTCTGGACAGCGTTCCAGTGTGCAACTGCCTTCACAGTAAAGTAAAAAATAAATAAATTCTTATATTCAGACAGAATTTTCTGTATTTCACTTTATGGCCATTGCCTCTAGTCTTCTCAATGGACATGAATGAGCAGAGTCTAAATGGTTCTTCTTTACAGCCTGCCATCAGACGTTTATAAACATTGATAAGCTTTCCCTTGACGCATTTCTTTTTCAGGCTAAATAACCCCAACTCTCTGAGCCTCTCCACATACGACAAATCCTTGTAGACTTGCTCCAGTAAGTCCATATCCCTGTTGTATCAGGGTGCCCAGAACTGGGCCCCCAGATGTGGCCTCATAAATACTGAGTAGACAAGAAGGATCACCTCCCTCGACCTGTTGGTAACATGCTTCCTAACGCAGCCAGACCAGGATGCTGTTGGCCTCCTTTGCTGCAGGGGCACTTTGCTGGTTCTTGGTCACCTTGTTGTCCACCAGCACCTTTAAGGCCTTCTCTGGAAAGCCGCTTTCCAGCTGTTCAGCCCTAGTGTGTACTGGTACCACATGTTACTGCTCTCTGTGAGAAGGAGTTTGCACTTCCCCCTGTTGAACTTCATAAGGTTCAATTCTCCAGCCTGTCCAAGTCCCTCCCTGCATCAAGGCACATGCACCTGGTTTATCAGCCATTTCTCCCAGATTTGTCTCATCTGCAAACTTGCTGAGGGTGCAGTCTGCCCCATCATCTTCATCACTAATTAAAAGGTTAAGCAGTGCTGGACCCTGTACTGCTGCCTGGGTCTGATCTCCTGCTGGACTTTCTGGTGCTGATCACTACGCTTTGAGCCTACCAGTTCAGACAGCTTTCAGTCCACCCCCACAAGCCCCTACTTCATCAGCTTGTGAGCTCCTTGATCACTTGTGCTGTTTGGAAGTTATCACCAATGCCCTCCAGAAACATCTTGAGCTGCTTGTGCTCTTCTGTGCTGTCCCTCCAACAGACATGAGAGTGGGACAAGCCGCCCATGAGATGAAGAGATGATAGCTCAGTATGGTAGTTGCACTTCACCTTCATACGAGTGAGTCACCAAATACCATCTGTTTTGCCTTCCCTTACATACAGTATTTCAAAACTAAATTTTGAACCACATTTTATACATAATGTGCTCCAAGCCACTGAACTGTCTTGGTAACCCTCTGCTGGACTCATGTCATTATGGCAATGTCTTATACCCAAGAGCCCTTTCAACCCAAACTTGCTGAGTTCATTCTGCCTCCAGTCACAAACCACTCCTCCAATCTGGTGTCATTCACAAACTTGAGATGGGTGCACTCCATCCCATCCTCCCCAGTAATATAATAGAGGAATTACACAAAATCAGCTCCAGTGCTGGTCGATCTCTAAAGGACACTGCCCAGTCTTTCAAGTCTTTTGGACGTATATATTTACTTAAAGGGCTACACTCTCAGTGACATGCTTTAGCATTTAAAAAGTATTTATAAGTTGTTTTTCTAGTTAAGGATATCTCTTTGTATTTTTAATGACCCATAAAATTCAGTTAATATATAACATATTATTACACTACCTTTCTGTTTTCAGAAATTTTTAGGGCTCTGATCAACTTCATTCTTTAAGAATTATTTGCTCTGTTATACAGAAAATTTCAACTAATATTTCCAGTTTTGCACAATCAGACCTACATGAATTGTAGTTACTGGAGATAAATTTAAAAGATTCTTAAGAAATACATGCTCAGTGTCTTACTATTACAAAGAAGAAAACTAAAATAAAGTTTCAGATAGATAAACCACATTCATAAGTGTGAAGTTGTTAACAAGGTATATTTCTTCAAAGTCAAATGGAACAATAAAAAGAAAACCTCTACTCTGCACAGGACAAAAAGACAGGAAATTAAATTTCATTGCAAAAGGGTTGACAGGCACTATGGTCCTTACTTGACTGCTATACATTATGAATCTCTTCCCTATTTTGCTAATACCATCCATTAAGGATGTTGAAAGGTCATGAGTCAGGCTCCAATATAGCATGAAACTGAACCTATCATAATAATAAATTCTTATTGGTTATTTACCTTTGGATTTCGGAATGCACTCCTATTACCTTTTCAAGTTTTACTCTGTAACCACACAAGAGACTGCATGTCTATTTTTAAATGAAAGCATTAGAGTGGCTTCCTGACCATTCATCACACTACATTCCTCACCGCCCCCAGTACTCACTTCAGAGCTCTCTCCTACTTGTTTTTTTTTTTCCTTGTGTGCTATGGAAAGTGTCCAAGACATCAGCTTCATTGCAAGGACCCAGTGTCTTCCCACATTTCCTTATGCACCAAAAGAGCCAGATTCAAAAGAAGTGAAGGATGATCTGGGACAAGCTTTACACTAAATAGTAATGGAAACAACCATTTTATATATCAGTTCAAACAAACTAGAGGAACTGTTACATGAAAGAACTGTCCAGGTGTAACCCACCTGTGCATTATGCACTGGGCATTGCAAGAAGTGGACTGACACTCAAGCAAGACAAGCAATACCAAGAATCTGTGTCGATATCCCAGTGAAGCCAGAAACCACTGTCATGAGTTTCTACTTGTGATACCTGGGCCAAGAAATATTTCATTGACCCAAGTAAAATGCAAAAGTAAAAGAAAGCTTGAGGGGTTTTCTTTAGGGGAATTAAGTTGAACAACTCTCCCAAAATGTGATACTTGGGATTGACCCGCTCTTTCAAATCAGATCCCAGTTGTGCAAGTGTCTCTTCTGACTGAGGCATCTGCAGGCCTCTGCCTAGGTTCATCCCCCATCTCTGAATCCCTTCTGATAGGCCTATATTCATATTTATGATGGAGTACAGCTCATCTACAGATGTATCACTGATTTATCTAATATCTGTGCATAATATTGTATCCACGATTTTCCATTTCATTCGTTATGCATTGCACTTTGATTTTAATGTATTTGCTTTCATGATGCATCTGCCCACTGAGTGGGAATTTTAATTGAAAACTAAGCTTGAACTCACTTAGAATATTTGAAATTTAGCATATCATTTTATATTATCTAACCAAATTAATTACATATGATTACATATGTGTGATAAGATAGTCTGAACTATGGCTGAAGTACTACAGTGATGATAAATGACAAATTGCTAAGTTTGGGAAAAGTGACTATGATTAGACTGCCAGAGGATCAGTGTTGGAACAGTCCTGTTTAACATTTAAATTTTTATGTTGAAGACATAAACAACTGGTTCATTTGCTGAAAATTTGCTGATGCTATTAAGCTGGGTGCTACTGAAAATACTAATGAAGGCAAGGAAACAATAGCAAGGAACTTAGTTTAGAAATGTATTTGGAAAATAACAAAATACTAAATTTTCAAAGATGTAAAATCATTAATTAGAAAAAGCATCCTGCAAATTAAAATATCAATAACAAAACCAATCTGAACACAGTTCTAGAAGAAGCACTGGAAGCAGAAAATTAGATAAATGTGAATTCTACAGTGGAAGTAAAGAGAACACATATTAGGTAACACAGACAGCTGCTGGAAGGTAGCAGTCCCTGAGGCACAGAGATAGGTTGCCATTAGTGGGTTTACTTCTCAGATGCTAAATGGATGTTCTGTCATGCAAAAACCTAGGTAGTATTCAGGCATTCCATTAGGACACAGACTTGAAGGTATTTCCTAGATTAAGAGATTGGTTTATGAATAGGAAGGAGTAAAACAACTGTAAATGCAGAGTTTTGCAATGCAGCTGGTCAACAAGGTAGTGATCACCATGTACCTGAACAGCACAAACAACAAATCCCTTTCTGTATGGCCAGATGCATAGTGTGATTCATTTGACCAAACTTAGACTTGTGCTAAATATTATGGGTTAGTATAGACAGTGGAAAGAAGCAGGCTATTCTAGTACAGGATTCATTGCATCCCAAAGCAGACATCTAAATGTCTTGACTGTAAAGGCTGACCAACTCAGACACACATATCTAAAAATAGGTGTGATGAATCAGACATCAGCTTTGCATCCATCATCACTTCTCAGCTCGGTTCAGCTTTGATGGGCCCTATCTATACATATGCCTCCTGGTTATGGATCAGGTCTTAAGAAGGGAATTCTGTAAGGCTAAACTAGTAGTACTCATACAAAACTAAGAATGAAAACACTCTCAGTAATGATCAAGGCAGAAAACTCCGCAAGTTAAGTGCAAATAAAAAGTAATGGGGACAAGAAGAATCGCCTTAAGCCAAAGGAGGGTAAATTTAGATTAGATACTAGGAAGAAATTCTTTACTATTAGAGTGGTGAGGCACTCAAACGGGTTGCCTAGAGAGGTTGTGGATTCCTCACCCGTGGAATTGCTTGAGATCAGATTGGATGGGAATCTGAATCTACTGGAAAGTGTCCCTGCCCATGGCAGGGGGGTTAGAACTAGATGATCTTTAAGGTCTCTTCCGACCCAAACAATTCTATGATTCCATGATTCTATGAATGGGAGCTTTAGGAATATCATCATTTCAAATTTCCTAATTTAATTAGCCGTTTTCTTGCAGAGATTGAAAGAAATGTCTATAAAGCAAAAGAGCTCTCATACAGAACAGGTGAAACACGAAGCAAGAAAACAGTCATTTGGATTTTGTATTCATAAGTAGCCACAATCCCACGCCTTTTCTTTTAGTACTTCATAGCTACACGTTTATACATACAAGCTTTTAGGTACACAAAGTCCAAGAACAAAACGTCTGTCATTTAGTTTCTATTGAGAGAAATGTGTATTTATATATGGAATGTTCTGTAAATAAAGATTAACAATCTTGCAATGATATGTGAAACACTGAAAAATCTTAAAATATTCTCCATTTCTCATGCTGAGGTTTGTCATCAAAGGGATGGGTTTCAAACTTTTTTTAAGCAGAAAAGATCATGCTGTGGTTCTGTCTATCAACAGTATTCTGATTGAGACAACTATGGTCAAAACCCTGTATTTTATGGGTACAATATTTTGGGATACAGCCTGTATCTCAGCATTATGCCAAGAAGGAAGAATAAGTGTGTGCTTACAACTCAAGGACATGGCAAAATTTCTGGAGACACTTTTACCTTCGTATGCATTTTTTAAATAAATAGGGCTCTTCCTGTATCAGGTATGTATCCCAATTTTTCGTTGGACCTCTAAAATTCAGTAAGAACAGCAGAGCCAATTGCTATGGGAACCATGCTTCTACAACGTGAGGTTAAACTAGGAGTCAAGTAGGGGAATGGAGAATGGTGATACTCCTCTGTTCTCTCTCCAGAAAGCTAATGTGATGAATGGTGTAACTCCTGAAAATTCTGCCTTGCAGCAAGAAAATAAAAGCTCTTCCTCTGTTTATCACAGCCAATAGAAAGTGGCAAGATGAACATGATACACAATCAATACACAGAGATCAGAGTGTGAACATAAATCTAACAGAAACCATTATATATTACAACTGAAATACAAAATCAGCAAAGTTTAACCAGAAATAACATGTGAAATTGCCTATTGGTACAGCTTTGCAAAAAAATGTGGTAAATTCTCTTCACCCTTGGACGACTCTGAATAAAAATTGCACATCTTTCAAAAAGATAAATTACAGTTCTGAGGGAGACTGGTGAACTGCTGTAGTAATCTCTTGATGGATAGAGTAACTGGTCCATGGAAGGCTAATGAAGTCAAGATTACCATATTTTGTAAATTAACCTACTGCTAGGTTTTTGACCCAGTTGGGACAGCCAACAGGAACAACAAAAACTAGGCAAGAAGAACTAGAAATTCTTGTTATAGGCATCTCCTAAGACTTCTACCACCATGACGCTCACTACCAAGGTTAAAAACATTGTTGGTGTACCAATATCTATGTGCAAGCATCCCTTTCAAGGCCAATGTTTTCTTTTGCATTTCAGTCATCTGGTGTTCTCTGCTGTTTGCTATGTAGGTTGTGCTACAAAGGAGAGGATTTCTGCTATTTGTACCAGTTCCTCCCATGATTTACCATGCAGAAAGTTCTTTGTATGACCTCTTAAAAACTAGATCTTAGTCCCAGGGATAAAACCTGGCACACATTGGCTTTAAAGCATGTCTGTATTATAGCACCACTTTGATTGCAGCTACCAGCACACCAAAGTTAAGAGAAACAAACCCCTGACTTTTATATCTTCCCATTGCATTTCTACCCACCCCTCAAGTTATATGTCTTACTTTATTAATACCAGCTTTCAGGTTTTGCGGATAGAAACTTACACTGAAGTGGATTATTTTGGCTGTGGCTGTGGTTTCTGTCTATGTAGACTTAAAGATCAGATCTTTTTGAGGCACCTTTACCTTGTCAATTTCAGTAAAACAGTCCTTTGTGTAAATGAGAATTGGATCAAGAGTATTTTTCCCATTGTTATAGAAGTACATACATGATTGCATCGATCAGTAAGGTTTAAATAACTTTATAGGTATCACATAAGTATTATAAACCAATTCCAGCAGTCTGTTGAATCTTCATCTGAGTTTTCTTATGTATGAAGGAATTCTTATATCTATTAGGGTTTTTTTCAGAATTGGGACATCATTTGGAACAAAATGGTAAATGCAATTCAATGCCCCTGCCTTCATAATAAAAATTAACAAATATTTATTTGGAGAAAATTTAGTCACAAAGCCGAGAAAATAATCACAAAAACCTCAGGGTTTTCCTTAAATGATGCATGTAACATAGTTTTCAGAAAATCTTCCATTCCAGCCTGAAATCTATGAAATACACTTGGTAATGTACTGTAGCAATACCGGATCCACTCAGCAACAAGAAGCCGATTTCTAACAAAAATATGAATAAAAATTCATTTCTTTCTTCTTCCTGTTGCTAAATACCTCTGGAGTTAACATCCCTCACTACAGCTTCAAGCCTCACTTCTTCAAATACAGCACTTTGATCCTATTTGTGTCTCTAAACTTCGTGTGGTTTAGCTGGTACTAAGCCATGCACTCCTGAAGGATTCCTGTGCTTGGAAGTTGCTCATAAGACATTGCAGTGACATTTTTCCTGATCCTTCTCATTTTAAAACCCTGAGAAACGCCTACTTCCTCTTCACAACATTTCATCGTCCTCCTTCTGATGACTCCTTTCTCTTGGATCCCTGCCTCTCTCCTTACTGTGGGCAGATGAGAAATCACAGAGCACCCAGAGTCAGTGGTCATGGCAGGAGAAAGGAGCTCTGGAGCAGCAGTGATGTGAGCCAAGACAGAGCATATGCTAACTGAGAGCAAAAAGACCCTGTCAGTGGGAAGTGAGGATAAGAGCCACAAATGGAGGAAATGGGCAGCAGGACTGAGTACTTCGACTAAGATGAACATAGAAGGTCTGGAGAATAACTAGAGGAATTGGGTATGAACACCCTCAGAGAACAGTGCTATACTCCTTTTTCCAGATTACTTCTCTATGTTTCAAATATTTACTGTGCATCTCCATCAAGCAAGAAAATGTTTCTACTGGTATGATATCAGTTGGTATCAGAGAAGTGGATAGATAGTACCTGAAAGTAAAAGGCACTTCTAGTTTAAAAGATTGCCGGTGCAAAAAAAATTGAGGAAGTTGAATTGTGATTCAAAGCCAAAATGCCTAATCCTTCAGTGGAACTACTCAAATCAATCAAGTGGTCTTGCCACCTCCTACTTTGAAACAAACCCTGGTTTACTTCTCCTGTACCAGCTGTCCGGCAGGTCACCATTCTTGGAGGAGTTTGTAAGGCTGCCACACTTTAGCCTAGCTACACATGATCCAGAACTTAACACCAGGCTTTGTGGGTTTTTTAATTCTTTGCCTTCACAAGGCTCCTGCATTGTTTTATCACTGCTTTACAGTGAAAGCTAAGGAAACTGCAAAAAGGGTCTGAGCATGACAGCAGAGGGGAGACGTCACAGGTGGTATTTCTTTAGACACTGACTGCCCAAGTGACAAATCAAAATAAAGCAAATTGCTCCAAAAGCAACAGTATTCACCGGAGACCTGGATCCATTCAAACATAATAAAACACCTTGAAACCTTGAATTTGCCCTAAACAAAGCATACTTAAATGCACTAACTTTTCAAGAATCTGATTGTTCTGATGGATCTCCCTTTTTATTTTCAAATTAAAAAAGAGGCATTTTATGAAACTTTCACAACAAAGATCAAAAAACATGTATGTGTAGAATTTCACAGAAGAAAAACATTCATGAGGAGATATGAGCAGGGAGGTGCAAAACAGGATCAAGTGATTTGTAAAGTTTTGCAAGTGGTTTTCATGTTATTAGGAACAGAAAATCCCAAACATTGGATTTCTCCATGAAAGAGAATTCTGGAAATAAAATTTTCATTGATGGGAATGTTTAATCCTAATAAAAACAATAATTAAAATTCTGATTTCAATGCCATCTCAACTGAAACTGATTTTGAAAGGAAAATACAAGTGCATGCAAGTTCAAAAATTATGTCAAGACTATCTAAACTATCCTTCCTTGATTTTTGAAATTAAGGTGCAGTGATAGTAATGTGGTTTCACAGTGCTTGTGATTTTGAAAGAAACTGTGCTCCACATGAATAGTTCTCCTCACAATTTTCTCCTTATACAGGAGCTGAAAGCAAGACCAGAGAGCAGACCATGTTTCCCCAGCATCATAACATTTCATCCATGAAAAAGCTTTAATTGGTGAGGCCCTCCCCAGGCACAGCCCCACAGCACATGGCAGCAGAAGCCCATCCTCCGCTCAGGTGAGGGACAGCCTGCGTGTCCCCAGGGTTGGCAGGGAAGAGCTTCCTGGCCTGCACTCCTGGCCCCTGTGCTGCCACCACCCTGCTTCCCAACAAACCACAGGGCACTGCTGACCTGGTTTCCAGGCTTTTCTGGCTAGACATGAGAGACCAAGGAAGAATATTTTGTAACCAATAAAGATGAAGTGGGGATGGTGGGAAGTGAGCTCTCTGGACCATCTGCTGAAACCCGTGGAGAGCCAGAGGTGGTGGAAATGCATTGTTACTACAGGGTTTCACATTAAAATTCCCCCAGACACTTAGGGTAGTCTCTAGATGATGTAATACAGACCTCCACATAGGAGACATCTGCATCCACACTAGCCAGCCGAGGTTCCCTTTATACTTCACAAAAAAAAATAGGCTTTCTCTTGTACACAATTATTTTTGTCTTAAAAACAGTCACCTAAAATAGGCTAGATAAATTTTTCCACATAGAAGGGCCTACTCCTTGATGGAACAAGAATCCTGGAACACTAGCTGAAGGGAGATATCCCTAGCCCACATTTCCAAACCCAGGTCAGATGAAGCCCAGAGCCCTCCTGCCCTGGACGTGCCTGGGAATATCCGCGGCTTCACAGCGCAAAACCCCTCTCCTGCGCTGTCAGCCCTCATTGGATTCATCAGCTAACTCCTCTGCTCAAATTCCTTATGGCTCAGAAGCAGAAACAGGAAAACAAAAATGCCAAGCCCAAATAATTTTTTCTCACACCAGATGTCTGCATGTACAGCACTCATATCTGTAAGGTGCATTAAACACAGCATTTCAAAGGCCTGAAATAAATGAAAGGTGACACTAAGAAGATAGAGTAAAAATACAGAATTACATCAGTGGATAAAGACTGAGTCTTTTGGGGCCAAAAGTTAAGAAAAGCTACATTTCTTTCTGCTATAGGAGAAGTAGCTCAAATAACATTTAGAAAGGTTCAACATAAGGCGACTGTGCATCCTTTCTACAACTCTGAACCCCTGCTGCACTGGAAAATGAAACATTAGAATAAAAAAACTGAAACTGGATACCTTTCATGACAGTTCAAGAGAGCTGTTTATAAGGAACTGTTTACAATTTAGCCAAGCTTATCATCATTTTTTCTTAAGTATGTGATCTGGCAAACAGAGCGATATTAACAGTAATCATAATTAAGACTTTTTTGGGTTGAAAAATATAGGCAACAGGACACTTCCTGTTTTCAGTTAGACGGTTCCAGTAATAGTGACATGACTGTTTAGGAAAGCTAAAATTAGCATTTTGACAACTATTTTATTTTTCACAATTTTCATGCCTACAATACTTTACTGAGAAACTCCATTCTCTGAGAGGCAAAATAGAGTATCTTGTTCGGGTGAATATTCGATGTCAAGAACTGGCTTACCAAGTACATGGTACCAAGAGAAGTCAGATCCTGACTTGCCACTCCAGGGAGCTCCCTAAGGAAAAAGCAAACATGGGTGTGAATCTCTTCCTGGTGTCCAGTGAGACACGTTTCTCAGGGAGGAGTCAGTGCAGTCTCTGTTGGAGATTCAGGTGGGTAAATCAGCATAAGCCCAGCAGCCTCGGTAACATAGCTGGGGATGCCACTTATGGGGATCCCCACAAGCTGGGGATGAGCTTAAGCAGAGCTAGCTGGGTTGTCTCTTTCAACCCTACGTGTGAATCTAGTTTAATGTGTAAAACCAGCACACACAAAAACCAGTAGCTATTTTGTCTCATTTACAGAATAATACTGGTGATGTGTCCTAATGTCATTGCAAAATGTCTACACTTTTAAGTAATTAATGTATACGTACAATCCAAAACCACTGTAATGCTTCAGTTTATTGAGTCTTAAGCCTGAAGCAGATTTTTTTTCTTATTTAGGTAGCATAAGAAAACCAGCATGCCTTGAAATTTTCACTTCAGAAATAATTTGCTTATGAATGTCACTTTCCATGACTGTTCCACTGCAGGGTTTTAGGGGGCTTGGGGTTTTATTTTTGCAATTTTTTTAATAAGAAGGAAAAAATATGCCTTTAAATGAGCTGACACACAGCTATTATGCTACTGTGTCATTCCATTACAAAAGAATCAGTTTTTTAACAAAGAAAAGACAAACAGCTTTTAGGTTACACTGGAGTATGTTGTATCATTCCTGTCAGAAATTATACACATCAGGATAGACTCAGCCAAGTGTCAAATAGCAATCTGAGTGCAAATCAGCACTACTCAGAAAATCCCAGCAGTAAAGTCTATTCATTTGCTCAGGCCATGCCCTAATTACGGAACGTAAACCTTTCTTGTTAATGCCATTGCTAATAAAGCCCTGGCTTCACATCCCTTTAACTGGCTACTAACTCAAAAAACTAGGTAAGAATAGAAAAATAACTTTGAAGAACCAACATATTGTTCTTTACACAACAGTAAAACTATTTTTAGATTTGCTTAAGCCTGTAAGAATCCACCAGCCTGATCACCCTGAGGACAGCGTAGAAGGAGAGACTCCAGATGTCAGCCATACGGTGAAAGACAGAAATAAAGTGATACCCAGACAGCTCAATTATACCTGGCTGCCCACCCCCATGGGTGAAAATCTCAAGGGCATCATTTCCCCTACTGCACTAAAAAGCTGCTCCATGGCTGGATTCACAAATCTGCAGAAGGCAGCTTTTCTGCCTTCCCACATCCTTTGTCCAACACTTCAAGGATTTGAGCTCTCCACACAACCCAGGTTCAGCCCTCCCTCAGTCAGAGGCAGGGAAACACCTCCCCAAGCTGCCACTGCTTGGGGTGGCTGGAATAGAGAGATACATCAGTCCTGTTAACACTGGCCTTCTAGTATAAATAAATAAACATTGCAGACATAGAGATACTGTTTGATGGATAAGTAGCCATTTACCGAAGTACAAGATCATTTTCATTTGCTTGCTTTCCATTCTTAGTGAATATTTAAGCCTTTTTTTAACATGGAAGTGCTACATCATGAGTTTTCAAGGGAGTCCCACTTAAAAGGAATTGACAACACAGTAATTAGGAAATGCACATTTAATCACAGGAGACCTGAGAGACATCAGTCAAAGAAAGCATTCCATTCTCAGCTCAGTGCCAAAGCCACCAGGTTATAAAGTATTCTGCTGAAGAAAGTTTCCCAAAGGCTCCTGATGAAACAGCTTCATTTAGAACAAAGAATTCAGACAGCTCTTGCAAGAGTGCTCCCCTTGACTCACGGTTACCACTCACATTCTGGAGTAGTGACAGCTTAATTAGTTGATATAAAACAGTAGCAAAGCCAAAGACTGAACACCCTGCACAAAACATCCTACCTTGTGGCAGGGCAGTGTTCCTGCATGGGCAGCAGAGAATGTGGGTCCAAAACTTTAGGGCAAGTTTCAAGCCCTGTGCATCATCATATATTGGTAGTCATGATTTCTTTCCATTTTTTTATTTCAGCAGAAGCAACACAAGTACTTTTGGATGTAACTTCTCTCTTCCTAGTGAACTATGCCAAAAAGTCAATTATCTGTCCTGCTCATGACAGATCTTGCATCCAAAGAGCCAAGTATCTATATTTTTTACTTGAAAGGAAGATAATTCAAAGGTTGTATAAGGTCACATATGGCAAATCTAGGCTCACAACATTAAAAAAATAGAATCAGCTCTCTTGCATCCATACTGTCCCTGAGAAACAATTAAATACAAGGACCTCTGTAGCTTGTCTGTAATCAGTACTTAAAGCTCAAGTGTGTGTACTCTGTTCTCAGAACCAGGAAGAAAAATCAGAAATCTTAGGGATCCACATTTTGAGGTTATTTCAAAAAGATAGTTATAGATTACTTCAATATTTCAATTCAAATTGAGAGGTCAGTGCAACAGAGCTGAAGTTCTGCAATTCAAATCCACTGAATATTTATGCGGGGAAAAATATTTTGGAGCTGCTCCTAGAACTGGAAACTATGTAAACACAATTAGCAAATAAACATCCACCTCCACGAAACTGCCCACAACCCAAACCAAACACTGAATCTGAGCAAATACCAGTAGGTTTTAATTGCTGTCCACTTAAAGTCACGGTCACACTTTCCACTTATTTAAGCTGAAACGTAACTGAAACGTTACTCTTTTTACATGAGAAACTAAGAAATACACATTTTTCAGGACTGTGTTTCTATAATTACATTTCCAGTAGGAACATACAGACAAATAAATAAAACAGTGAATTGTATTAAAAGTAATTTACAAGACAGATATTTTCTTAATGAGTACATGCATTTGATACATTTGTGTTCCATTATTAAACATGGAAGCAATCCTCAAGTAATTTTATAGCATATGGGATCATGTTTGTTATATGCTAAGCACTTCAAAAATTTTACGTAAGTGCTTATGAACCAAATACACTATTAAAATTACATTTTAATTTCTCCCTTGGCTAATTTTCTAGAGTTTCAAAAGAAGACGTGTAATACCTTCCTCCCATTATATAATGCAGCACAACTGTTATTGGTGTAATAATGTCAAATTTTAATAACTTCATCATAACAGTACATTCCATGTTTAAAGATTTATAGATAAGCAAATATGTTGAGACACACCACTTTGCAACTTCAAAATATTAAGTACCATAGGGAGACTGTAAGTGTGTATGAATCTGAGGGCATCTGCACCACCACATGCCTCTGATAAAGGAAACAGAAATTCATATCAGTGACAATCTCCTTAAAAATATGTTTACAGTCCCAGATCACCCTGATATGTGAGCTCCTCCTCTTAATTTTGTCACAATTTTTTTGGCCAGACTAAAAGACAGGTTTTAGGAACAGATTGCCTTAATTTCTGTACAGAAGGTAAAGAGATATCTCAATCCTAGAAGAAGCTTCTCTCAAATTTGAAATTATTGCAAAAACAGACATCATCTCTATACTCTTTATATCCCCCTTTATATCAATATTCTTTATATACCCTCACCTCTCATATCAGTCTTTAATTTTTCCTTAAACTGGCAACCAAAGCTCTACACCACCACCCTGCTCTGACAGCACAGCACAGGCTCCTCTCCTGCTCACGCGGAAGCAGGAAGAGAAGGGCAGTGATCTGTAAAGCTGTCACCGTGGAAAGCTGGAAGAGCAAGATGCAGAAGACAGTGCAGAAGAACAGAGTGACTCTGCCAGCCATGGATTTGGGGATTGCTTTCTGGGTACCCCAGACACTCCTCAAGAGCCGTAGGTGCTTGCCAACCCCCCTAATTTGCACACTCTTTTTTCCTGCTTCTGGCACCACTAGGGCACTACTGCACTGCAAGATCCACATCACAGTCAGGCATCCACCCAAGAGCCCAAACTTTGCTGGACAGCCACATTTGCTGTACTGCAGCACAGCAGGGTTTGCCGGGAAGGGATTCAGTCACAAGCATTCTGAAGTGTGCTCACAGAGGAGGCTCAAACACTGCACAGCTCTACACCTACATCCATTTACCTGTGTGTCATGGAATGATACCTGGAGTTCATAGTTCTTCAGCATCCATCTATGCTTGTATAAATGTTTCAAGGCTAAATGGACTGCGGGCAACACATCTGCTGTTAGGTTTTTCTGATCAATCAGGCAGCTGTTGGGTAAAAGCCCGAGAAGAGAGAGGCGAGTCCGATTCAGTTCCTCAGAGCACCTAATTGTTAGTAACACAAACAGCATCAGAGTGTCTAGTTTCCATCGCCAGAAAACCATCTTTTTGGTGCTTTTCTTCTTTTTCTTTCTCTTCCCCAGCAGTCCGCATCCCTGAAGAGAAGGCCTTAGATTCCCTGGTTGCCCGACATTTTGCGGCTTTCCTTTGCTTCAGTCAGCTGTGTCCCTCTAAGAAAGCAGCTAATTGTTATTAAAGGATAAAGACCTCTCTACGACTGGCTTTTCCAATTTGGACAGTAATCCAGCTCACAGCAATGCTGTGAATCAATACTTCACAAGAATAATCTCTAGGCAAATTGCTCTGCCAAGTCTAATTTTAAACGTGTCATTTTAAACATTCTGTAGGAGAAATATTCAACCATAGGTGACAAATCAATACACGAACTCATATGATTCCTTTCAAAATAGATCTTCTAGGGGTTGATCAAAGTGGTTGCATACTGATCTCATTTGAGTTGCATACAGCAACCTGTATGCCATCGGGTCAGAAGATTGCTTCAGTTTGTTTTATCTTGCACAAACACATTTTCTATTGGTTTCATACATATCAAACAGAGAATATGAAGTTTGCATATCGATAACATTTTATATATTTCTAGTGCAAAAGCTG
This sequence comes from Machaerirhynchus nigripectus, assembly GCA_013397975.1. Lineage (NCBI taxonomy): Eukaryota > Metazoa > Chordata > Aves > Passeriformes > Dicruridae > Machaerirhynchus > Machaerirhynchus nigripectus. Next base: position 559,085 of record VZRQ01003239.1, on the reverse strand, counting down.
CATCAGCCTAAAGCTGCACATCCTCTTCCTGGTTCTGCTTTTTGTCAGAAACCCCATACTTTCCTTAAAATTGGTGGTAGTTGAGAGGAAATTCAGCATTCAGGCCTGCTCCTCCCATCTACAGTCACATAGCTTTTGACAGGCATTTCCCATATTGTTGTAGCTAGCTAAGTAATTTCAACACAGTACTTGCAGTTTTCCAAGTAATGTGCCAGGGTACGAAATGGAACGGATGCTGGACACGCAGAAATGCAGAGGAAATAGTAATGCTGGAGAAAATCTTCCCTGCTGCTAATCAAAACTCACCAGGGTGAGAAGGGATTATATATAGGATCACCATGCCAGAGATGAACCTGCACCTCTGCTCCCCATGACTCGTGGCCTGCCTCACCCCTCAGACAAGCACCTCCTTCCCTGCCCCTTTCACAGGAGCAATGCCACTGTTCTTGTGCAGGCAGACACCTGGGTGACCCCTTGCCTCCATTCAAGCAGCCAGCTCTCCCCATCCACAGGAAGCCTCCCACACCTACTGGAATGCTGTCATAGGCAAGGGAAGGAAACGCAAGGGCCAAGCACAGGGGCAGGGAGAGGAAGGACATCTGGGAGATGCTTGCTTCTCCGAGTAGAAAAAAAACTCTGATTTTCAGCACGTCTCATTATATATGCAGCTGAATAGCAAACTGCTTCACCATCTTGTGGAAACTCAAGGTTTCAAAAGAATTCCCTGTGCCAAGCTGAGATGGAAACCCAAAACCTCAAAGGTTTTCATGACTCAATAATCTGAAAGGAAAACAAATGGAAGGGCTCATAAGCAGAAGGTTAATTTGGTATAAATCAAATTTGAAATTACATGTTCAGAGCTTGGCAATTTATTTTGTGAATGGCTGGCATTTAAAAAAAAAAAAAGAAAGTATTAGTTTGCTGCAGAAAGTAAGGGTGGTTTGACTAATTTTAAAAACACGGTGTGCCAGGTCAACGAATTATTCTGAAACTGACATGCAACTAAGAGGTTTTTACAGAAAACCTCCAAATAAATTCTAGTTATAAACACTCTAATTTATAATTACAATCTATATGTTGCATGACATGAGGGCATGGAAGTAAATAGATAAATAGTAAAAAGAGCAAAATAATAATGAATGAATTAGCAAATAACATCTACCTTGGGCCCAGCAAATAGCTCCAAGCAGAAGATACACTCAATTCATCACTAACTATCCACAGTGACCCTCCAACACACCTGTGCAACTGGATGGACAAGAAAAGAGCACAATGCATTCTTACACACAAACACAGAGTGAAAAAGAAATACCCTTGCTCACGGTAGCAAAAGCACCTTGCGTAACCCTTGCTTTCTTCCATTGCTATTGCGATGAAAGCAGAAAGCAGAAAGGCTGCGTGGAGCCCTTCCTGTGGGGAAGGAGATACTGGTTTTCTTCCTGTACAAGGCTATGGCCAACTCAAACGCAGGAAGATCAAAATTTGTTATGGGCATTTCCTCGACTGAGAAATTTAACATATTGTCTGGGCACAACACTGAGTAGGAAGCACACTCTCACAGCACAGTCTGCATAGCAACAATTTAACACAATGACTTAATAGGTATTTTCCATTCCTAAGTCTTATGATTCTATAATGTGATTACTGAAAACATATTTTTAAAACTTTTTTTTTTAACTTGAGATGAAATTCTTCCCTGAGCAGAGGGCCAGATAGGCCAAGATGTTTCTTAAATTCCATTTGATACCTTTCTTAGAGGCTTAAGTGGGATTTTGTTGGTGAATAGTCCTTGGACCACCCTTCCTTACCAGCATTATTTCAGCACTGACTACACTAATGGAGAGGAGAGGAAAGCAGGCATTCATGCTGCCAAACCTCAGCAGCTAAACTGCTCTGAACTGCCCCCCCGTGCCTAAATCTTCCCACCAGCTAAGTGAGTACATGGGGCTCCATTGAGTCATAGCTTTGGCTCACAGGTAGGTAACAAAAAAATGTGGTTTGACTATCCAGTATGTTCTTCAGCGTTCAACAAGACACAAATCTGCCACCACACCTCACTGAACCCCTATTGCTCAGCCAGTGTCTTTAAATTCATGAGAGGGCAATGGCATATCAGAGGTTATGAAATAATTTTCAGCATCATATGGATGGACACATTTAAGGGAGCATCCCCTTATTGTATAGATACATGATCAGCTTCAAACTAGACCAGTCTTCTCTCCTGGTGCTACTTCTGTGTGCCCCCAGCATTGCTGCATTTAACCCATGCCTGGCAAAGGAGCAAACAAGGTTATGAACTGGAGCAGCCTCCTCTCACTTGTGTCCTGAAAATCTGCTTCCTGAGAGAAACATTTAGCTATCTAACTAGTCAATTGTTTCTTATATAGTATTTTTATCTCTAATTCATCCTGTAAAACTTGCATCAAAACCAGCCTGTGTGTTTTCATTTTGATGAATAAAATAGCCATACTTGCCATGCTCATGGCTCATCATACAGGTATCAGCTTTGTTTTCAGAATAGCATCTCCTGAGGCTTAATACCTACAAAAGCATATTACTAAGCCCCTGTCACACATTTGAAGATATAGTCTTTCAAGTGAGTTTGCCCAACACCCTCAAAATTTACTAAAACATAACAATGGTGGAATTTTAAGATGATAAATTAATTCACTGCATCTTACATCCATTTCTCAAATGTGAAGCTTTTGAAATAGCACTAATTTTGAAACTTGATTTCAGTGGCAGAAAAAGAAGGCCGTTTGACTCTAAACACTCCATTCCACACTGTTTTGGCGAGTTTTACCAAAGGTAAATCACTGTTGTTCAGTACATTAAGGTAGCTTTTGCAAGATTTAGCTGAAAGCCTTAGGACAGAGCTGGTGACCAGATGACTCACTGTTGGCATCTCCTTTGTGAGTTCCACACAAACTGAGTAATATTCAGAGAGGGAAACTGTAGGAGGAAATTGTGCTCCCTCATAGAAGCACAGTCCCTGAGAACTTAAAAATAGAAAAAACCCCAAACACCTGGCATAAATGTGTTGTCCTTAGCCAATACTTTCCAAAGGCAAAAGGAGACATCTTTCCGGTGTTTTCCTCCTTGCCACATTATTCTCAGCTTTTCTAGTATTTTAAATTCAGTTCTCAATCCCCTGCTCAGTATTACTGAACTGTAAATCACTTAAACAGTTATTAGTTCATGTAAAAGGTTGATGATAGACTGTATTAACTGTGTTAAAGGCTGGCTATATATTTAAGCTATATGTCACCTCACGCCTCCCACACACAGCTTCCTCCCCCTTGAGTAACACCCATTAACATTTATAGGATGTTCTAATCCCAGCTTCACATGTTAGTTTTTTTCAAAGCAGGTTATCATTCACCCTTTCTGGTCCCATGTGTCTCTGCTCTTGTTGCTTAATCACTCAGTGTAATTAGAGTACAGAGCACTCACACATCCTAAGAAACCTTGGTAATGTATTGGAAACCAATACATTTATTGTGGATGGCAGCTCCTGTTCTGACATTGACACCATGTGTCTACCTATTGCCAAGAGCAGCTTCACTATCAAGACACTACTATCTGCTGTACCATGTCCCAGCTTTTCAAGTAGCTGCTATTCAGCTAAAACTATTTACCTCCCAGAACACCATCCAAATGCCCAGACTATCTATGTCCGCCTGTCCTACCGAGTCTGACTAGATTTGCTTGTAGCTACAGAGATTCACTTTGAGAAAGAAAATGAAAATTTATTTTTGCCTCAAACCCTAGTGTCTCACTCCTCGTGGGTAGCCTGAAAATCTCCTCTCTGCCTCCTTTTCTTCTTTCCCAGAAGTGCAGCACAAAGATCAAATTAATTTCCTCCATTCTGAACAGAAGGTTTGAAGAAAAGAGATAAAATTACTAGTGTATACAGCATTGTTGAGATTATTCCTGAAGTAATAGATCAAATTCTAGTGGCAACACTTTGAGAATGAAGATGACAAACTGCAAAAGATTGAGAAGACACAAGAACACATAAAACACTGAGAAAAAAAACCCAACAAAAGCAGCAATTCAGTCCATCTAGTTTAATGTTCAGAGGTGGCTGAATCTGTGACTTGCTCTATATTGGATGAAAAAATTATTTCTAATAATACCAAACTTTTGAGTGGTTAAGGAAAACACAATTTCTACCCTGCAGTAAACTATCCCCTTTTAATGAAATAACTTTTGTTAGATCTGTTAAAAAAAGATGTTTCCTCCCATAACTACAGTAAGGCATTGAGATAACACCTCCTGATACCTGCCAGGGACATAATTGTGCCAGCCATACAGACCTGCCTTGAGTAACAATGCCCTAGGGACACAATACTCCCACCATGTCACTCTTCCTGCTTACTTCACACAAGCTGCTATTTTTGCCAAGGTCAAAAACACCATTTTCAAATATGTGTCAATTATAAAAACTACTATTTTTTAATTGGTTGGTTTTTAAAAATACTCATACCTTGCATATTTCTCAACTACAAGATCCTTGAGATGTAATAATCTAATTTTAAAAGATATTTAATACTGCCATGGATCCTGAAAGGATCTCTGTCCCAAAGGCTGAGTTAAATCAGCATTTTATTCCACCAGGCAATTTGAAAATTTAAAGCAAGTAACGATGAGTGCCTTTGTTCTTAATTAAAAGTGGCAATTCTAGGTCTCCTCCTCATAGAAGCACGTTGCATTTTCATAGGTGGGCTGGCTTTCTAAAGTGCTGAGCATTCAGCAATTCCCACTGTTGTTGACAGAAAATGCAAATCACTCCATGCTTTTGGAAAGCAAATCTTTAGTTCAGGGACCTAACTAGAAAGTCTTTAAAAAAAAAAAAAGGAAAAAAGTGATGTGGAGCTGATACTATTAGCATGCTTCACAGGAAAAAATGAGCAGCAGAGGCGAGCTCGGGTAAGTTTAAAGATGCAAAACTTTTTGTACCACTTTATATACAGGCAGCTCTTGCAACTTCATTTATTTTTCTATATTGCACAAAGTCTTGCTGCCACTAGCACATCCCTCCAGATTAGATTCTCACCAACAACATGGAATTTGGTCCTGCTTACAGTATTTAGAAAGCGAGAAAGTGGATGGGGAAAAAAAGGAGAAAGTTGGCTTTCTCTCTTGGTCAACCTCCTGTAAATTATTAATACCTTGGGCTTGCCAAATTCACAGGGGAGAATGGAAAGCAAAACCAAAGGTGCTTTTACAGAACTTTAAAATTCTATGAAAGACCCCACAAAAACACAGAGCTTAATATTTCTATACCATGTGTATACTAAAATATACCTACATGGTGCTGTTAAGATACACAAGAGTGCACATCTGAATGACAATATCTTGAAAAATGTTATGTATTGAATTTGTACCACACTAAGTGTTAGTCCATCAAAAACTGTCCCTTCATATAGAGTGAAAATTGTAAAGAAAGAAATCTATTCTTTGCTAGAAAAACACTTAATTCCCTGTGAAAACAGGAGCAGTAAACAGTGGAAAGGAAGTTAATTAGCATCCCAAAAGGGGCCTCTTACTACTTCTCCCTGGAGGTTTTGGATGTAAAATGGTTACTTAGACACCTATTGTGTGTATGAATCTTCACATAGTTCTGTAGTTCAATGAAGCTGCAGCAGAAGCTGAGGCCTACCCTAGGTAAATGGTAAATTAGAATACATAACTACTTTAGGAACTTAAAAGAGTCAACAAATAGATTATTTTAGAGATATGTGGTAGTGATTATTTAAAAACTAAAATAAAAGAGATTCTGGAAATAACTTAGGATAAGTTCCTCAGACAATATAGGGATTGGCAAATGGGTCTTACAAAAAAGGTGGGTTTAAAGAAGAAAATCAGTTCAGTGAAGAATTCAAAAAAGGTCCTGCAGAACCATCTACTCAGCAACAGAGCACATGAGTCTGACAGACCCAGCTTGCAAAGAAGCAAGCATACAAGGTTTTCACATAAAGTCTGGGACAATCTGCCATGTCCTAGAGGGGAAGGGAAAAGGGAATAAGTCTTCTGATTCCATCAGGATCCAATCCATCAGAGTCCTTCATACAAGAGAAGGATCCCCTAGACAGCCATAAAAGTCAGAAAGCCTTGATCCCGTTCTCTTGCTGGTGATGTCCTGAGTCTGTAGCTGGGAAGGTATTGCAGGCAGAGCAGTGTATGTAAAAAAAATGGGAGCTGATGCTCTCACAGCATCAGCGGCTGCAGGGTCAGCAGAGTTTAAGCTGGAAATAGCAATGGACCTTTAAAGGGATTTCAAGCAAACCACAGAGAAAAGTTGTCCAGGGACAAGGATTTTGGGGGATCCTTAAGACCAGATCGAAAGGTTTTCTGAAGTACATATTCTAGTTTGCAGCAGAGTGGGCAGAAATCCCCAGGTGAAACACATGGTCTGTATTGTAAGATGTGGATAATCCTAATGGTCCTCTGTTCTTAGAACTCATTAATTATTTAAGGAAAGTACCATGGCCATAGTGGGAAAACCTAAGTTTTCTAATCCTATCACTCAAACTCGTGATGTTCACTTTACAGCAATTAGTCCATTATCTGGGCCTTCATCTCTCAGAAGCCTCAGTTAACAACAGCTTGGACAACCCTGCTGAATTAGCCCCCATATTCTTCATTCCTGTGAGTATAGTTTTCAGACAGAAGGTGGATATCTGTCTTTAATTTCTTGGCTTTCCTCTTCACATTTAAGAAAACTTGTTTGAAAAGTACTATGGATAAAATTGTCAGAAATAAAGACTGATGATAATGAAAAATAAATGGCACAGAAACTGAGCATCAACCAGTGACTTAGCAATGAGATTACATGGCTATTCCATCACAAGGGGGAAAAAATTTTTTTAAAAACTGTTTGCCAGCCAGTATGTCCCATTTCCACTCAGCAGGCAGTATCAAGCAGTCACCAAATCCAGCAGATCTTATCCACAGCAAAGGCTTTGCAAGTAGAGAAATCCCTGCTTAGAAAAGAAGGCATCCTTAAGTGTCAGTGGCATGGCAAGGGGAGGCACAGGGTGACTGAAAACATATTCCACCTGTTCTTAGGGACACTGCCTTCTTTAAGTCAGAGCAACGGTGTAGCTGAATGAGGTTGCTTTAGGAGTCAGCCTACTGGTCCATTAATGCTGGAGCCCAAGAACCACATAAGTACCGCATATCTCATTCCTAACTAAGCTAGACCCACAAATCAGAGAACAGTGCATCTGGCTCCTGAAAAGTTTGAGGCTCTGTCACTGATTTAGTTCCAAGATTCCTGGTACAAAAATAAATTTGAAAAAATGTGATGTATGTGCACTGTACCATCTCAGTTTGGAATCCCGCAGTCTGAAATAGGCTTCCTGGGATATCTGGGGCTGCTGCGTATTAACAGACATCTCCACAGGACTGAGTCATAGCTGTGCTCACTGATCTCAGTACACATCTCTGCCAACCCCAGCTGCCCCAAAAATTATCTGAGCCGAAATGAATCATGGGAGGTTTTCCTCTTAGCTTTCACCACTTGATTCCTTGAGCCAGACTTCTGCATGCAATAGTTCAACCCTTTCTAAGGGAACCTATCTCCTTTCCTGTTATAACCATGGTCTCCACTTGAGTTTCATGAAAGACCTGTTTGGTTCCCAGTTTCTGCACTTTGCTCAAAGGCATTGTTCTTCTGCCTTATGCCATTGGAACGCCCGTAAAGCAATGAAATTGACAGCAGAGAACAAAGCTTGAGATGCACACGTAGCATCATACTCAGGTTATTGAAGCAAGATGGTGTTTTGTAGCCTTGATACGCAGTGCTATTTATGATGTCATTCCAAACAGTTACATGATTTTAATTAAAACAATATAAATAGTGTATCAACAGCTTTCTTTGTGAATGCCATCATTAAATCTCTCCCATCTAGCTCTTTCCTCTCCATTTTACTCTTAGAAATATTTTCTTCACAGTTACCACCAGGATATTACACCCCATATTTTCCATGCACTTGAGTAGTTAACTCTGGTTGATAACCACATCAGAGGATAGGGCCTTCCCCTCTTTCTTCAAATGCAACTGGATACTCCTTCCTAGATTTATTAAAAAAAAAAGTTCTTCCATGCTGATGGAGCATGTTTGGCATTTGAATCAAAAGATTCCATAACAGTGTGTTTTGCAGTATGCATAGGATAAGTTATACAAGAAATTGCAAGACATATGCCAGAAATTGGCTTTAATCTCTTTGCAGAGATATTTAGAGGATATACATTCCGCAGGTCTGGGATCCGCACCCAGAGGAGTGGGTGCGGTGAATACATGATTTCTCTCCTCTCCCCACCCACACCTTAACATCAGCGGAGAAGCCAGCATAGAATTAACATAAACACTTAACTTTTAGATTATTCCCTCCAAGTTTACAAAACTCTAAAGCAAAAGGAGGTTATGTCGTAAACGGAGTCATGTTACTCGGAAGTCAAAGGGGACACTGCCTATTTAAAGAAGTATGTCCCTTCCAAGCAGAGTGTCGCCAGCAGAGCAGACAGTGATCGTCACCATACACGTAGCGTAGTGCATTTTAATGCCTCAGTCTCTGCAAATATCAGACAGCACAAGTACTTGGTAATATCTGAAGGTAAGAAATTACCCAACTACCTCAACATATGCCAGACACATGCTCACCTGACGATACAAGAACAAACGTCTGCCACCTCTGTCTGCTGTAAACTGGACTCTCTTTCAAACCCTGACATCTCCTGTGTATTCAGCTGTTACCCTCAGACAACCACAACGCCACCTTACCTGTCCCACTGTGAGCACTCCAGAATTCAAAGTAAGGCTCCAGACAATTTAGTGCTCACAGCACTCACAGGTATGACAGGCCTCACCCCCAGAGACCCCACTTGACTTTGGTACACCATACGTCCTCTTGTGACTCCAGGCACTGTTGGAGGGACTTGGATCTATGCCTCTTAAGGCAGAGAGCCTAACCAACACATCACATGCACATCTTTTCGGGGTGGGGGTGCCCTTGCTCAGGCCTGTTACAGTAATGGTGGAGTTTTGCAGACGACAACCAGTAGCTGTTTGTCCCTCTCTGAGGACCACCATGTGTTATTGAGCACTGAGGTCCAGTGGACAGACACCTTATTCCGTACCACAGACACAAGCCTGCCCTCCTGTTTCCAGAATGTGTTCCCCATACTTAGCGAAAGAGAATAGTTCTTTTACTTCCACTTGTGGGAACAAGGCACGAGGGGATTTTGTTGACACCACTCATGACTGGACTTTCTGGAAGAGGTGTCTTTATCTGGGGGCTCAGAATCCTTTAAAACTTAGAATAGCTGGTAAGAATGACAAAGACGGGTGCACAGCTCTTCTTAAGCTTTCAGAGTTTTACTGAAAACACATGCACTTTTTTAGTAAAAAAGAAGAAGAAAACATAAAGTCTACACATAATATGCTTATACTGTAATTTCTTGCCAGATAAATTAGGAAAGGCACTTTCTATTTCATTACAGAATAGGAAAAAGCAAATATGTATCAAATGTCAATAAGCTCATGTTTTCCTTCCGATTTTGTGGAGTCCTGTGCATTTTCCAGAGTTCACCCCTCTGTGCCAACCCGCTATTTAAAGGTATTAGAGTGTATTATTACACAAAGATGAGATTATATCATGATTACTACAAGGTATTTGTTGTAGTTAGAGAAAATTAAATAATCTCATCCCCCCAGTACAAATATTCTTTCCTCTTTGTGATAATATTCCCACTTACTTCAGGAAGATTTTTTTTTAGTTTGTCAAGACTCACTTTGATCTTCAGAAACTTCTTGACTTTACATGTTTTGTGACTATACATGTTTAGATTCAAAACAAATTCATACTGTCTGTGCACCACTTGCATCACTGCTCCTACAAGAAATCAGAAAATCCAGTGCCTATCCAAGGGAAGACGTTCAGATATAGAAGGACAGATATCCAACTTCCATTAACTTCCCTTGCCTTCTTCCACGATGCCTCTTAGTCCAGTTACTATATGTTCAGTTTTTGCCTGATGCAAGTCAAATACTGTTGAAATTGATAATGGTGTCTACTAGAATGATCAATTCCTTTATTTTAGGGTTATTCTGCTTTTCCCCTACAACAGATGTGTGTCAGGGTGCTTAAGCTGAAATCATCTTTCCTGACTTATGTGCAGCTCAAGCAATTTCTAGTGTTTGTAGAGTTTTTTCTTTCATTATTTTGCAAAATGTTTCCTTGCTTTTTCAACCAACTACAGCTACAGTCACAGGGATGGAAAAAAAAAAAAAGAAGATTTATTGTATCATGGTTATTGATCTGAAGCCATAAACTATGAAGCACCCTTAGCTTCTAGGACCTGGTCCAAGGGCTGCTGGAATCAGTGCATTACTGCCATTAATTTCAATGGCATTTGGATGAGACTCTTTAGAGATGATCACTTTATAAATTCTTGAGTTTCTAAAATAACAAAATTATGAAATTTTGCCCGAGAGCCTCATCTAGGGAGAGACTCCCACTCTCATTGAAATGAACAGCACAAAATAAAGTCACTTAGACCAGAGTTCTGCAAATGCCTACATTTGAGCTTTGTTTTATTGACTGAGCCTACATAGGAATGCCCAAAAAGATAAAGACATGCCCATGAAGTAGCAAAACAGTTTATCAGACTGGATCAGGATCACACTCCAAGCACATTTAAAGATCAAAAATACCCAAAAGAGAAGCCTCTGCATTTTTGTACGTGGTGTAACCTGTGATCATATTTCATAACAAAGATGTAATCCACACAATCTCAACTGAGACATAAAACTAAACATTGTACTTAAGTGCTTAATTCAATTTAAATGCTTTGAAAAACACTAGAGCTGCTGCTCATGTCCTCAAAGGTTAATGAGTTCAAGTGCTGACAAACAGCAGTTGACCTTAGAAGGCACACTGCAGTTCTTCAGATGGCTGGTCAGAAAGTAAAGACATTATAATGCTTCCTTATACAAACCAGTACTATCAAGCAAGTTAGAACGTTCAGTTCAATCCTGGCAGAAAGCTACCTGAATGCATAATAAAAAAATTTTTTAAATCTATCTGTTTATTTTAATTATTGTTTTTCACAAGCATTTAGTTAAAGCATTATGGAAAATTGCAATACAAATATCAGACTGCAACAATGGGGGATTTTGGAGAGACACAAGGGAGAATACATGAGTTAGTAAATCACTGCCATAAATTTCCTAAGCATTATGAATATACTGCAATTATTTCTCAAGCTATTAAAAAATCCCATTTGTTCAAGGCTCTACATTGTATCAAGAACCAACAATGTCACAAGCACCACCTGTGAAGCCCTGAGAGGGAGAACTACTCCCTGGTCTCTTGATTATGCAATGATAAGGATCCAGGCCCTTCAGGCACATCTATTTATTGGCGGCCTCAGAAAACGGGCTGAGAATCAAGTGGGCATGATGAGCCAGCTACCTTCCTGCTTACCGTAAGTGCACTGAAGGAAAAAGGTAATGTCTGAACCGAGTGAAAAAGTTTGTGCTGCCATTAGGTATTTAATGGCTACTCCAGACATTAGTCTATTCCATTTGGGTGCAGTCAATCTAGCACTCTTCATGGACACTAACTTATTTACTTGTCACTATTAAGCATGCAATAATGATCCAACTGTACTCCAAACATATACGTTCGCCTGACTTAGCATTCCATAACCTTCCATTTATTAATTGCTTAAAAGCATTCAAAGCAACACAGCAAGCTGCCAACATGACCCTGATTTCTTATGTCCCTGGAGTACAAAACAGTAAAAATGCAATTTTTAAGAAACTGATACTCATTCCAGAACAAATAGGGTATTTTTTTCCTGAATATTTTAATGATAACTACCTAGTTCAGAACCCAAGATCTCTATTAAGAACTTCACAATATTTTGACTGCAATGAAATGCAACACATTATTGATTAAGATATTACTGTATGAAAAAGGGGGATCCTGCCTAGGCTTCCCTAATTCCTATAAAATGTTATTTTTGTAATAATTCTATCTGAGGGAAGAACTAATATACAATATTGTAATGAAAACAGAATTAGGAGAACTGTGATTTTTCCTAACACGCATCTCACTTTATGAGACAGGTAATGCCATTCAGAAAATCCCCCATAATTCTTTTCCTTACGATTGCAGAGTTCCCTGAGATGCATTTTTTTAAGGAAACAAGCAGCTACTCTAGGCTGATCTTGCCTGTATTCCCTGTCAGTACCTAGTCTTGTTCACACAACACAACAGGATGGCAGCGTGCTCCTTCCTAAGTGACATCTTCAGCAGTATTGCCCTCCATGCATTTCTGCTCAGAGATATCTAAAAAAAATGCTATGACAAATTTATGTCAATCAAAAGCAGCCACCCTGGAAGGAGAGGCTTTTAGTAGTCATTTTAGGGACGGAAACACTATCACGAAGCAGTACAGCCTGGCATTGCTGCTCTCAGCTTGTTCCCCCCGGACCCTGAGAACCGAAGGGGAGCAGACAGGGGCTTCCTTAAATTACAGCCGGGAAGGTTTTCAGCAGTCCCTTGCTTTACCGGGGGTTGTCTTGGAAGAGAGCCTTGGCCGCCAGCATTCCACAAGAAGCGACTGCCATCTTCAGGGGAGCCCCGGTACCGGACCCGCGCGTACCCTCCGCGAACACCCAGGTACTGAAGTTGTGACAAAACCAAAGGCAGTTGTGGGCGGGTGGTAGTGGCAACCAACTCGACAAAGCCCTCGCCTCGCTCCCTGTTTCCCTGTCCCAGATAAAGGGAATGTGTTTCCTCGCGCAGCAGGGCTCCCCCCGTCCCAGCCCTGATGGCCGGCCGCTCTCAGCGCTCCGGAACGGGGTCGGGCATCCCGCCGCACTGGCGGCGCTCCGCGGGGACGGCGACTGCAAATTTAGTTCTTCCCGAGGAGCGAGCGCCTCCGCGCCCCGCCGCCCGCCCGGCACGCACCCCCGGGCGAGCGCTCAGCCGCTCCCGCCGGAGGGCAGGGAGGGGGGAGACTCAGCGAAACCCTGCGAGAGCCTCCCCGCCTCCTTCTCAAGCTACGGCTGCGATCGCTGCCCTTCGCGTCCCGTCGCCGCATGGGATAAGCCGGGCTGGCAGCGTGAGCCCGTTGGCGGAGCGGGGGAGCGGAGCGCCCGGCGTGCATCTGTTGCTGAGCGGGTGGCGGCTGGCACAGGGACGCGGCCGCGGCTTTGCTGGGCGAGGCAGCCTTCCTCCCACCGGTGTACGTGCGTGCCAAGGGCAGCGGATCCCAGCCACCGCCAAGCACCCGCGCCGCCCGGGCACCAGTCCGGGCCCACCCCCGCGCTGCAGGCGA